>SJXQ01004062.1:0-36955 GCA_006408695.1 Aepyceros melampus | reverse complement strand
AAACCTAGACAGCATATTGAAAAGCAGAGGCATTACTTTGTCAACAAAGGTCCATCTAGTCAAGGCTATGGTTTTTCCAGTGGTCATGTATGGATGTGAGAGTTGGACTGTGAAGAAAGCTGAGCACTGAAGAATTGATGCTTTTGAACTGTGGTGTTGGAGAAGACCCTTGAGAGTCCCTTGGACTGCAAGGAGATCCAACCAGTCCATTCTGAAGGAGATCAGCCCTGGGGTTTCTTGGAAGGAATGATGCTAAAGCTGAAACTCCAGTACTTTGGCCACCTCATGAGAAGAGTTGACTCATTGGAAAAGACTCTGATGCTGGGAGGGATTGGGGGCAGGAGGAGAAGGGGACGACCGAGGATGAGATGGCTAGATGGCATCATGGACTCAATGGACGTGAGTCTGAGTGAACTCTGGGAGTTGATGATGGACAGGGAGGCCTGACGTGCTGCGATTCATGGGGTCGCAAAGAGTCGGACACAACTGAGAGACTGAACTGAACTGATGCTTTCATCTCCCCTCCCCACCCCCACCACCAGGAAATAAAAAGCTAGAACTTTTGTGAAGCAGAGGTGTCTATGTTTGCCATCTTTCTGTTGCTGAAACTTGGCCTCTGTTCACTGGTGCTGAACAGAAATATACAGATAGAATTTTGGGTGAAGTAGTATAGAGTAGCTTTTATATCTGTGCCAGGCAAAGGCGGCCATGGCAGGCTAATGCCCTGAAGACTGTGTGACCCACCCTGGAGGGTTTAGGGAGGAGTTTTACAGTGTTCAAGGAGCAAGGAGTGATCAGCTCGTGGACAGTTCTAGGACTGGTTGGCACCAAGGTGAAGTTTCAAACATCATCAATTTTCTGGTTTCAACCAGTCTAGGGTCTGTTTCTTTTGGTTGGCAATTTTCATCTGGAGGGGGTCTGCTTCCTGTAAAAAACAACTTAGAAATGTGTGTTAGGACTTTAATCTGTATCGCACAGGGAACTTGGAATTTGGTGATGCTGTGATGTGGCAGAATTACAGTCTAAATTGCTACCAATTTCTTAGCCCCAACAGCCATGCTTTCTTTCTACATCTTCACATTTCCCCATCGTTAACTCTCGAGTCAGCATTTTGCTTCAAAAGACAAGGACACAGGGGCTTGTAGATGGTTTAATTCTTGACCCTCTTTCTCCATCACTTTGGAGACAAGGAAATTTTCTAGCAACATTGCCTGATAATAAGTAAAGAGTTTTTTAAAAGTACCTGGTATGCTTGTGGCATTATTCTATTGTCACACATTCAATTCACTGGGTGAACCTCAGGGCAGAACATCATTTTAATGAAACGCTTTGTAAGTCTTAGCTGAAGAGATGAGATCAGCGTTGCTGTCCTGCACACAGTTATGGATTTACAAAACCATGATTACATTTATATAACAAAACTTTGCATGAATAAAAAGGAATAAATATAATTAGTATTTGGAAGGGCAAGGACAGCTGCATAAAAATGTTCATCTTTTATTAATCGCATACATTTTGCATAAGGAGATTACTTTGCCTGGTTTGGGCTAGCATCGCAGAATTATTGTACATCATTGTGGAAACAGTGGGCCTGTGACAACGTAATGATATTTTGCAAAACCTGCATTTTGTAGGCTGCTTGTCATCAGCTGACTTTCCCCAGCTGATTTCTTAATCACAAAAAATTTCTGAGGACAATCGATGCACCTATAGTGGTTCCAATGCTGCTGTTACTTGCTGCCAGCTCCCATAATGTAATCTCACTGTGCCCAGTTTCCACTGAGATGCTTTTAAGGGCATGGACAAAGGCCATCAGAAGTGGATGATGGGCCCTAGGCTTTCCCTTGGCATTTTGACCCCAGGAATCTGTTCATCTCACATCCAGCTTCACATCTCCTTGGCAGGTGTGTTCATTTACAAGAGCTGTTGGGATGAAGTATCACAGATGCCTAAATGACAGAAATGTCTTCACAGTTCTGGAGGCTTGATGTCCAAGGGCAAAGTGTGGGCAGGGTTGGTTCCTTGTGGAGGCTCCAAGGAAGAGTCTGTTATGGCTTCTTGTCTAGCTGCTGGTGGTTTGTGGGTGATCCTTGGCTTTCCTTAACTTGGAGAAGCATCACCCCTATCCCTGCCTTCATCTTCACATGGCGTTCTGTGTGTGTCTGTCTCCAAATGTCCACTTCTCAGAAGAACACCAGTCATGTTAGATAAGGGGCCACCCTAATGACCTCATGTTTAGGAATTACATCAGTGGAACTTCCCTGTTGGTGCAGTGGCTAAGAATCCTTTGGTTCCTTGTGGAGGCTCTAAGGAAGAGTCTGTTATGGCTTCTTGTCTAGCTGCTGGTGGTTTGTGGGTGATCCTTGGCTTTCCTTAACTTGGAGAAGCATCACCCCTATCCCTGCCTTCATCTTCACATGGCGTTCTGTGTGTGTCTGTCTCCAAATGTCCACTTCTCAGAAGAACACCAGTCATGTTAGATAAGGGGCCACCCTAATGACCTCATGTTTAGGAATTACATCAGTGGAACTTCCCTGTTGGTGCAGTGGCTAAGAATCCAATGCTTCCAATACAGGGGACCTGGGTTCGATCCCTGGTCAGGGAACTGGATCCCACATGCCACAACTAGGAGTTTGCCTGTCACAACTAAGGATTCCACTTGCCACAACTATTACCTGGTGCAGCCAAATTTTTAAAAAAGTATTTACATCTTCAATTGTTTCCCAATGCAGTCACATTTTGAGGCACTGGGTATTAGGACTTCAACCTATGAATTTGGGGGGAGCCCAGTGCAGCCCGTAAGAGCTGGTCACATGAAACCTTTTTGTACACGGATGTCTGAAGACCTGAAGGAGAACTGCAGACTTTTTTTAATTTTTAAAAGTAAGTTTTGGCTGTACCACTTAGCATGTGGGGCCTTAGTTCCCTGGCCAGGGATTGAACCTGAGTCCCCTGCTTTGACGCACGGAGTTTTAACCACTGGACTACTAGGGAAGTCCTTGAAACTTCAGACTTTAAGAGGAACTTTTAATCACACTGGGTACCCATACTGGATACAATTTCAGAAGTAAACCTGCAGCCTTCACAAGGACAATGGATTCACCTGCCAGGGGACCAGAGAAGACTGTTTTGACAACTGCACATGGAAATAAAACTTTTTTTTTGCATTGCCTCTAAAGAACCTCATGATTGCTGGTGCAAATTTCCTTTAGCAATCTAAGTGACGTTTTCCTTCAGCAAGCTTTCTTTTCTCCAGGCCTCTCCAGGTTCAAGGGGTAAGCAGAACACCTTTTCTTTGAGTTCTTCACCATCTTGTTTCTCATCCTCTGTTCCTTTTGTATCAATATCATCGATGCTTCTTCAAGGCCTCCTCCCTCTTCCCCCTCAGTCTTTGTAGCCTGGGTGGGAGGAGTTGAGCAATGGAGAGATAGAAAAAGAACATATTCTATTTCTCAGGCCCTGGATCCAGCCATGCCTGAAGCAATGACTTTCCCTGAATCATTTCCTTCATCTGGCACATGAACCAAGACACTCTCTTTTTGCTGAAACTCATTTGAGATGGGCTTGTCACTCACAATGAAAGATACGAGTATAATTTACATGCAAAAATTTAAAAATGCAAAAAAAATTTTAAGTCCATTCCAGAACATGTGTCCTTTATTGGAGTTCTCTCCTGAAAGCTTTTAAGTCAATGAAAGCTTTTAAGTCAAGCTGAGTCAAGGTGTGATAAATATCCAAGGAGAAGATGAGGGCAAGCTCTTCTAGTAATTGCAGGAGAACAAGAGAATGGGGGATGCCTCCTGGAAACTCATCCCAGACCATCTCAGACAAAAGCTCAGATTAGTCTTTAATGTGTCAGGCAGATTGCATGAGAGTTTCTTCGGGGTATCCTCACAGCAGCCCTGAGAGCTAGACACAATGTATACCACCACTTGTACATGAAAAATCAGAGCTTCAGGGAGTTGAAGCAAATTCCCAGGGTTGCACAGACCTGATAAATGGAGGAGTTGGTAATGGGACCCAACAGTCTGACTCTAGAGCCAATATACATCTCCCTTTTCTTTTCCTTTTTGACCATTCCATGTGGCATGTGGGATCTTCGTTCCCTGGCCAGGGAGGGAACCAACTCCCAGGACTAGAAGTGTGAAGTCTTAACCACTGGGCTATCCATGTCTCCCTTTTCTATATTACACTTGACAAAGGTAATGTGTGAACATCTGCCTTCTTGCTCATCTTGACAAGCCTTCTTTCTAGTGTCTTTTTGTAATGAACTTTATTCTGGGTGACAGAGGCAATCAGGAACAGAGCATATAAGATCCCGGCCAGTAGGACCCATGTCCCAATATAGCGGGTACCTGGTGATAAACGTATTGTTCAAGTCAGAGTGATGGAACAGAGCATCTCTAGGGCATCAGGAGAGAGAAGGATATGTGATTTTACGTAGCTAGGGAGTCAGAGAGCGTCCTCACAGGAAGGTAATATTTTATTTTAAACTTAAATGATGCTTGTGTTTTTTAAAAATTTATCATGTGTATATTTGGCTGCACCAGGTCTCAGCTGCACAATGCAAGATCTTTTAGTTGTGGCATAAGGGATCTAGTTTCCTGATCAGAGATTGAACCCAGGCCCCTTTCATTGGGAGCTCAGAGTCTTAGCCACTGGACCACCAGACAAGTCTGTGATGCTTGTTGAAATCAGGCTATAATCAGACTCTTGGGGAACTGCTACTGCTGCTAAGTCTCTTCAGTCGTGTCTGACTCTGCGATCCCATAGACGGCAGCCCACCAGGCTCTGCTGTCCCTGGGATTCTCCAGGCAAGAACACTGGAGTGGGTTGCCATTTCCTTCTCCAAAAGGGTCATATTTCTTAGCTCTCTATTGCTGCTGGAAAAAAATTACTGCAAACTTAATGGCTTAAAATACATGACAGATGTTATATATTGCATCCCTGATCTCATCTAGAGGCACAGTGAATTAGATGGTTAGTCCATGATCCCACAATTGATGACTTAAGACCCTTATTCAAGTCAAAATCTTTCGGAGGGTCTTGAGTGAAATACCCTTCCCCTTGGCAAGGAAGTATATTCAAAATAGTATATTCAAGATAGTATATTCAAAAGCAGATACACTACTTTGCCAACTAAGGTCCGTCTAGTCAAGGCTATGGTTTTTCCTGTGGTCAGGTATGGATGTGAGAGTTGGACTGTGAGGAAGGCTGAGCACTGAAGAATTGATGCTTTTGAACTGTGGTGTTGGAGAAGACCTTTGAGAGTCCCTTGGACTGCAAGGAGATCCAACCAGTCCATTCTGAAGGAGATCAACCTTGGGATTTCTTTGGAAGGAATGATGCTAAACTAAAACTCTAGTACTTTGGCCACCTCATGCGAGGAGTTGACTCATTGGAAAAGACTCTGATGCTGGGAGGGATTGGGGGCAGGAGGGGAAGGGGATGACCGAGGATGAGATGGCTGGATGGCATCATGGACTCAATGGACGTGAGTCTGAGTGAACTCTGGGAGTTGGTGATGGACAGGGAGGCCTGACGTGCTGCGATTCATGGGGTCGCAAAGAGTCAGACACGACTGAGTGACTGAACTGAACTGAACTGGCGAGGAAGAGAGGCACAGGTCTTAGAAACTCCACATGTGAAAGGAATACCCATCAGTCATGCAGCAAACCTGCAGCTCCGTATGAAACTGAGCATCCAAGATCTCCAGCTAAATGTTCCTTGGCCCTTGAGTTTATGTTTGTGAGAGAAAGTATACTCAGTGTCTCGGTCGCTTAAGTACAACTTATGAATAATGTATCGGGACGAATCTCAAAGCATGATTCTCTGTCACTGAGAGCTTACATTTTATCCCTGTTAACCAAATCTTAGCATAAAGCTTGGTGATGACTTTTATTATAGGAAATGCAACATGGGATTTGAATTTACTGTGGGTAGGCAGGTGTTTTCTTTTTCTCTGCCTTGCATTCACCTCCCTGTCCACTATCTTCTACTTTGTCTTGTTCTTTCCCTGTCCATTATTTTTGCAATCTCTTTATGATATGTTTTTTTAAAAGAACTCTTAATTTTGTATTGGAATGTGGCAACACACTCCAGTACTCATGCCCGGAGAATCCCCGCACAGAGGAGCCTGGTGGGCTACAGTCCACGGGGTGGAAAAGAGCTGGACACGACTGAGCCCCTAAGCACAGCACAGCACATAGCCACGTCGTGGACTTCCCAGGAGACTCAGCGGTAAACAATCTGCCTGCAGTGGAGGAGAAGCAAGAGATGGGTGTTCAAGCCCTGGGTTGGGAAGATCATCTTGAAAAGGGCAGGGCAACCCATTTCAGTATCCTTGCCTGGAGTACCCCATGGACAGAGGAGCCTGTGGGCTAAAGTCCATAGGGTCACAGAGAGTCAGACACGACTGAAGTGGCTGAGCATATAGCCGCTTAACAATGTTGTGATAATTTCAGGTGTACAGCAAAGGGACTCAGCCATACATATACATGTACCATTCTCCCCTGAAATCCCCTCCTACCCAGGCTGCCATATACCATTTTGGGGGGGGGGTGTGCAGAGTCTTCATTGCTTTGCGTGGGCTTTCCCTAGTTGTGGTGAGCAGGGGTTACTCTTCATTTCGGTGTGCAGACTTCTCATCGAGGGGTGGGTTCTCTTGTTTTAGAGCACGAGCTCTGTAACCCTGAAGCATGTGGGATCTTCCCGGACCAGAGATTAAACCAGTGTCCCCTGCATTGACAAATGGATTCCTTATCCACTGCACCACTAGGGAAGTCCCTGCCATATAACATTGGACAGAGTTCCCTGTGCTACACAGTAGGTCCTTGTTGGTTATCTGTTTTAAATATAGCAGCGTGTACATGGCCATCCCAAACTCCATAACTATCCCCTCCCCCACAACCTTCTCCGCTGGTAACTATAAGCTCGTCCTCTAAGTCTGTGAGTTTGTTTCTGTTTTGTAAATATATTCATTTGTATCATTTCTTCTTAGATTCCTCATATAAGGGGTGTCCTGCGATATTTCTTCTTCTCTGTCTGACTTACTTCACTCAACAAGGTCGTCTCTAGGTCTTCCCTCATGTTTCTTCCTCTCAGTAAGGGGATACAGTACTGGGGGTTGTGGTTCAGTTCTGTTCTGTTCAGTCGCTCAGTCGTGTCCGACTCTTTGTAACCCCATGGACTGCAGCACACCAGGCTTCCCTATTCATCATCAACTCTCAAAGCCTTCTCAAACTCATGCCCATTGAGTCGGTGATGTCATCCAACCATCTCATCCTCTGTTGTCCCCTTCTCCTCCTGCCTTCAATCTTTCCCAGCATTAGGGTCTTTTCCAATGAGTTGGTTCTTTGAATCAGGTGGCCAAAGTATTGGAGTTTCAGCTTCAGTAGAGTCCTTCCAATGAATATTCAGGACTGATTTTCTTTATGGTTGACTGGTTTGATCTCCTTGCAGTCCAAGGGACTCTCAAGAATATTCTCCAACACCACAGTTCAAAAGCATCAATTCTTCGGCACTCAGCTTTCTTTATAGTCCAACTCTCACATCCATACATGACTACTGGAAAAATATAGCTTTGAATAGACAGACCTTTGTTGGCAAAGTAATGTCTCTGCTTTTGAATATGCTGTCTAGGTTGGTCATAGCTTTTCTTCCAAGGAGCAAGCATCTTTTAATTTCATGGCTGTAGTCACCATCTGCAGTGATTTTGGAGCCCAAGATAATAAAGTCTCTCACTGTTTCCATTATATCCCCATCTATTGGAGGTTGTGGTAGTTCATGAAAAATAATTATCAAAAAGAATCCCTGCTAGTATTCATCCTGCCCACTGACTTAGGTGCAAGTCTCCAGTGTTATGTTTACACATTTATCCCAACACAGAATGGTTGTCATGGAGGCCTGTTGACATCTGTTGACATCTATGATATGACTGATTATACTTCTGTTTCAGGGTCCACATTATAGCTTTCCCCTTCCAAGTAACATTGATTACCTGCCCTATTAGGGAAAAGAATAATGATGTTATAAGTATTGCAAATTTATAAAGCTTTAATGTCTGCATATTGATTGATTCTTATACTCTGATTTTTTTGTAATTTAGAAGGGAATCTTTTTTATATTTATTTGTTTGATTTTGATTCTGTTGAGTCTCAGTTGGGGTCTTTTGTGGTGGCTCAGGCTTTCCAGGTGGCGCTAATGGTAAACAACCCGCCTGCCAATGCAGGAAACATAAGAGAAGTGGGTTCGATCCCTGGGTCAGGAAGATCCCCTGGAGGAGGGCATGGCAACCCACTCCAGTATTCTTGCCTGGAGAATCCCACAGAAGAGGACCTGGCGGGCTACGGGTCTTAGTTGCAGTACGCAGGCTCTTTGTTGCTCCATGGCGTATGGCTTCTTAGTTCTCTGGCCAGGATCATTTTTTCCTTTATGAAGGAAGGTGGATTCTTAACCACTGGACTAGTAGGGAATTTCCTAGAAGGGAATGTTAAAAATTTTTGAAACACATGAAGCTACTCAAGGCATGGACAAAATTCAGATGATTAAACACAATTATTAACTTTTCCATAGCTTGTCAAGCATGTATCTCCCTCAATCTCATCTGTGAAATGGAAATAATAACAGCATCTACCTTCTGCAGATGCTATGAAAGTTCCATAAATGAAAAGACATAAAGTATGTAGAGGAGTAACACACACACACTCTCTCTCATACTAGCTGATGCTAAGTCGCTTCAGTCACATCTGACTCTGCGTGACCCCATAGACAGCAGCCCACCAGGCTTCCCTGTCCCTGGGATTCTCCAGGCAAGAACACTGGAGTGGGTTGCCATTTCCTTCTCCAATGCATAAAAGTGAAAAGTGAAAGTGAAGTTGCTCAGTCGTGTCTGACTCTTCGTGATCCCATCGACTGCAGCCCACCAGGCTCCTCCATCCATGGGATTTTTCCAGGCAAGAGTACTGGAGTGGGTTGCCATCATACTAGCTAGCTGTTTTATATTTAAAATATGACAATAATAGCACCTTTCTTTGGAGCCAAGGTTATGGTTACAGTGAAAATTCTCAGTGTCTGCTACATAAGAGTGATTACATATTGGACTCACTACTGATACTATCAGCATGCCAACTCCAAGTCTGAGTAACATGTCAAGGTGATTCTGACCTTGGTGGAATGATTTTTAAGTTGTCACCAAGCTGTACTCAGCATGGTCTCCCATGCAAAGTGTCAAACAGGAAAAGTGTCCTTTCTGCCAGGAAACACTTAGAACCCCCAAAGCTCTGAGGGTTTCCTAGTTCAAGTCATTCCATAAGGCAAAGAAGTGGAGGATCTGTTTTTCAGCTTAGGATCTACTCTGCAATTTTATGGAGTGCCTATCATCAGCTGTTACTAAGACCTTAGTCAGGAAATCACTTGGTAGGGATTTAAGAAAATCTCTGGTAGATCACAGAGACAGTGGCAGGTGGAGAGTTTGGCCTCCAGTCTTGGCAGGAGACAAGAGGGTAGGAGTATCTTTTTCCTTCTCCGGCTATGACTCTCAGCCTGGCAGCAGTGAGGCTTGAGTGATTTACTGAGACCAATTACATGAAAATTTTAATTTTGTAATGGTGGCAGGGGCTAGACTAGGGCCAGAAAGCAAGTTTTCAGGGTACACATTAGTTTGTTTGCTTTTAATTAATTTTTATGGGAGTGTAGTTGTTTTACAATGTTGTGTTAGTTTCTGCTGTACAGTGAAGTGAATCAACTATCCATATACACATATCCACCCTTTCTTGGGTTTCCTTCCCATTTAGATCAACACAGAGCATTGTGTGGTTCCTTGTGCTGTGCAGTGGATTCTCATTAGTTATCTATTTTATAAACACACAATATCAACAGTGCATATGTATCAATACCAATCTCCCAGTTCATCCCACCCCACTCCCTCCCACCCCCGTATTCATATATTCATTCTCTATGTCTGTGTCTCTATTTCTACTTTGGAAATAAGTTCATCTGTGTATCATTTTTCTAGATTCAACACATAAGCAATATTATATGATATTTGTTTTCCTGTTTCTGAGTTCCTTCACTCTGTATAACAGTCTCTAGGTCTATCTACATCTCAGCAAATTGCACAACTTCATTCCTTTTTATGGCTGAGTAATATTCCATTGTATATATGTACCACATCTTTTTTATCTCTTCTTCTATTGATGGACATTTAGGTTGCTTGCATCCCCTGAGTATTATAAATAGTGCTGCACTGAACACTGGGGTGCATATATCTTTTGGAATTATGCTTCTTTCTGGGTATATACCCAGGAGTGGGATTGCTGTGTCATATGGTAGTTCTATTTTTAGTTTTTAAAGGAATCTTGTACTGTTCTCCATAGTGGCTGCACCAATTTATATTGCCAACAACAGTGTAAGAGAATTCCCTTTTCTCCACATCCCAGGGTGCAAAATTTAAGGCGCCACTTCTCTCTGGCTGTGTGGGTGCAAGCACGTACCCAAGCACTGGTGCCTCCTTAAATTCTGAGTCCTGGATGCCTTGCCTGTTTCACCCTAGTCCTGACCCTGGAAGGTGGGTCATATTACGTAAAAGTCCAGAAACTAAGTATGATGTCATTCCACATGTTTCCTCAACTAAACATCCTTAAATTGTGCCCTTCTTTAAAAATAAATCTGGCTGTAATTAATCATCTATGAATTAATCCTTTACTCCTCTAGCTTCTTTGGTGGCTCAGATGGTAAAGCATCTGCCTGAAATGCAGGAGACCTGGGTTCAATCTGGAAGATCCCCTGGAAAAGGAAATGGCAATCCACTCTGGTACTCTTGCCTGGAAAATTCCATGGAGGGAGGAGCCTAGTAGGCTACAGTCCATGAGGTTGCAAAGAGTTAGACACGACTGAGCAACCTCACTTTCACTTTCCTCTAGCTTACTTAGTTTGGAGCTGAATGGCCTCTGGGCTATTCAGATAAGGATAAGTCTCTGATCACACCTGACCTGCCTGTGGTTTCAGGTGACAAAGGGCAGAAATAACAAGTGTTTCTTTGAACTACAGATGAGCTACGAGGACAGCTCTTAACTCCCCTTCCTCATGACTTGGGGTGGCCTCAAGGCCTGGTCCTGCATTTCTGTGTGTTTCACTTGTCCCTGCTGCCCCAGGGTAGTCTGTGGTGAATGACCACCATTGAGCCCTTACTCCAGGCTCCAAGGGGTAGGGCAGAAATCAGCAACCCTGAGCAGGAGGAATGCTTGTGATCCAATTTACAGGTGGCAAAGCTGAGGCCCAGAGAAATTTAGGCACATCCCTGGAGCCCCTTGGCAGGCATGGGGGGTTCACAGTGTTCCCAGGGAGCTTGCTGTTTGCAGGAGGCTTTGTCATCTTCTGTGGGTGCTGGATATGGTCACTCCAAGGTGAAGTGCATTAATGAGGCTTCCTTCCGCGGCTCCCACCCTGCTCTGGGTGTGGACTCATGTAACACTCACGGCTGTGGCTCAGGACAGTGTGACTATTAGACTCCCTTTGCCCTCACATCTTCCAAGGCGGGGCTGATCTTCCCTTCCAACAGAAGGGATGGAGCCCAGAAAAGTTATAACCTGTGTCAGCTTTCTAAGTTCAGCTTAGCAAGGAAGTGAACTGAGCATCCTTGGGCCTTGTGTGCTTTAGCAATCTCATCTGTAAAATGGGAGGAAATGATTCTGATTCTATTGGATCGTGGCTGGGCACATTTGAGTTCACCTTGGTTAAGCATTTCAGCTTAACCAAAGTGAACAGCTATTTCAGTGTGAAGATATTTCAAAATAAGATATTTATGACTAGTTTATAATATTAATAAGGTATTTTCTAAAATATTGAACGGAAAATAACAAGTGGGTAGTGGATGTTTTATGAGACTATTTATGATTATGATGACTGTCCTGGAGATAGTGAAGGATAGGGAAGCCTGGTGTGCTGCGGTTCATGGGTCTGCAAGGAGTTAGATACGACCTAGCAAATGAAACAACAACTGTCCTGGGGGGTGGGGTGGGCTCAGAGATGCTGTTCAGTTCACTAGCCTCCCCCACAATGGAAGGTCCTACTTTGCTGACCCCCTAGGCAGCCCCTGGGTCTCTGTTACATACCCAGTTATTCATGGGAACAATGAGAATATTGCCTGTGATTTTTTTCTCTCTCCTCTCTTCTCTCTGATCACAAAGTCTACTGAATTCCGCCTCCTGGCCATGTTTCTCTTCTCTCCATGCTCTTGGTCGGCCCTAGTGTTAATCTAGGCTCTATCGTCTGTCCTTTGGCCTATTACAATGGCTCCAGAGAATAGGAAGGAGTTTTTGATGAATGTCAAACACAAATCTTGGGTTGGCCAAAAAGCTTGTTGGGCTTCTTCCATGACTTCTTACTGGGCAACCCAGCACGACTACACCACTGCCCTGTGTAAGATGGGCTGCTTGCCCTTAGGATAAAATCCAGACTCATTCGTGGGAAACTCTGTGATCTGTCTCCACTGTTTCCAGATTCCATAGTTGAAGGTCATTTTCCCTCCTGAATGTGTGTGCTGCGTGCTTCCAGGTCATTCTATCGATAACAGTACATGGCACTGCTGATGTTTCGTTTCTGTCTTCTCCGCTGTGGAGGCAGGGGCCACAGCTGTCCTGTTCACCCCTCTGTCCAGAGCAACCCAGATGCCCAGCCAGGCATGTCTTAAGCAGCCGCTCAACACCAGTTGGGTGCTCAGTCACTCAGTTGTGTCTGACTCTTTGTGGCCCTATGGACTGGAGCCCATCAGGCACCTTTGCCCATGGGATTTTTCAGGCAAGAATACTGGAGCAGCTTGCCATTTCCTGCTCCAGGGAGTCTTCCCAACCCAGGGATCACAGCAGTATCTCCTGTCTCCTGCATGGACAGGCGGATTCTTTACCACTAGCACCACCTGGGGAGCCCCACAAGATCAGGTGAAAAGATGGATAAAGGGAAGAGTCAAGAGTCCATGCTATTTCCTCTATGCTGCATTAAATTTCTAGCTGATCCAATAAAGATATCTGGGGTTTAAAAAAATGTATTAAAGCATTTCAATTTGGGTACTAAAAATATCAGTTTACCAGATTCAGCTGACTGGTATTAATTTTACTGATTTGATGAGCTTGTTCAAGAACTCATTGGGATTTTAGCCAGACAGTTATGTAACTTTTTATATAACTATCTGTACTAATTCTGGAAAAATCACAAACTAAAAATATATTTTTCTCTATCAGGCGATCAAATACAGATTTAGCTACAGAAATATCTTATTCTCAAGGAGAACTATGCTAAGAAGACAGTAGATCATATGTTTAATAATTTCATGTAAGTTTGGACTCCTATAGAGGAAAATTTGGAAGATTCTGCACCAAAAGATTAAGAGTGAAAACCTCTGGGGGTGGAATTGTGAGAAAATGGGAAGATTTCATACTTTTTTTAAAAAAATTTCAATGTGAAAATATTTTTAAAAATAAAATATTTATGGCTAGTTTATAATATTAGTAAAATATTTCCTGAAACATTGATGGGGAAAGGACACAAAATTATTAGCAAATAAAAGAGAAAATTCAGTAATTATCTTAATAGATGGAGAAAAAAACTAAAAATTTCTTCATGTCCATGATATAAAAAGGAAACATGTAAAACCATAAGTAGAAGGAGAGTATATTGACCTGTGATAGAATATTCACAAGATGTAACTTACAGCAAGTCATTTTGTTGTTGTTTATTTGCCAAGTCACGTCCGACTCTTTTGCGACCTCATGGACTGTAGCCTGTCAGGCTCCTCTTGTCCATGGGATTTCCCAGGCCAGAATACAAGGGCAGGTTGCCATTTCCTTCTCCAGGGGATCTTTCCAACCCAGGGATTGAACCTGTATCTCTTGCAGTCACAGGGGGATTCTTTACCACTGATCCACCTGGAAAGCCCATTACAGCAAATCATACCTAATGGCAAAATATTGAAATCTATCTTTCTGTAACTGAAAATGAGACCAAAGGCACCTAGTATCACTAGTTGTATTAACCATTGTGCAGAAGTAATAGCCAGTCTCATGAGTGATAGAAAGAAAGAATATATATTTAAGGACTGAATAAAGAAACTGTCATTATCTGTAGATGGCATGATTGTATAGCTAAAAGAATATAAAGACTTTTTAAGTCAATAAGTAAATGTATTCAGATAACTTGCACACTAAATCAATATAAGAAATCAATTATATTTTTGTATCACAGTAACAGACACTTAGAAAATGAAGTTAAGTAATGTTTCCATTTAAAATAGAATAAAGAAGATCGGTTCAGTTCAGTCGCTCAGTTGTGTCTGACTCTTTTCGACCCCATGGACCACAGCACGCCAGGCTTCTTTGTTTATCACCAACTTCCGGAGCAGATAACGGATACTAAATCTAATGAAAAATATTTAAGACTTCTACAATGGAAACTATAAAGCATCATTCAGATCAATTAAAGAATGGTTATACAGTGGGATATACTATGTTTCGTGGACTTCTTAATACTGAAAACATGTTAATACAGTTTTATATAAATCAGTGAAAATCCCAGAAGGTAGTCAATGATCAGTTGATTCTAAGATTTATGTGAAAATACAAGGAGCCTGGAATAGCCAAGAAAATGTTTAAGAAAAGAGGTGACTTTGGAGAAATGACTCTAACAGACATAATAAAATGTTTCAGTTATTGCATCAGTACAGTAATGGTGCAGAGAAAGATAAACAGACCGGTGGAGCAGAATAGAGCGCCCAGAAAGAGGTCGGCACCTCTATGGACCCTTTATTGATGGCAAATGTAACCCTGTAGCATGGTAGGGAAGGGGACTCTTCAATAAATGGTGTTGAGTTATTCAGATATCATCTAGAAAAAAATTATGATCATTACCCCAAAACATATACAAAAACCATGAAGATTCATGGGACTCTTAAAGCTATAGGCAAAAAGTAAGACATAGAACTTTTATAAGAAAACCTGCTGTTTGTATAAGCAAAGATTTCTTAAACCAGACATAATAAGCAACAGGTACAGATTTTGATGAATTAGACTACATTAAAACTGGGAACTTCTGTTTTTTTTTTAAAGACCACATAAAGAACATGGAAAGTTAAACTAGAATGAGAGAAAATATTTGCATATATAAAATCAACCAAAGGCTCATATCTGAGACATATAGAACTTCTATGACTCAATCAGCAAAGTAAGTAAGTAAGTAAGTAAATCAGCAAAAGACATTTAGAAAAATGGCAGAATTCTTGAAAAGTCACTTTTGTTTTTGCTTTCTTTTTCTTTTTAATTTTTTGCTGTCATTTGAAAAGGCACTTTTATTTATTTTTGTATATGTATAATGGCTTTATTTTTCTGCCATGTGATATGCCTTGAAGCATTCAGGATGTTTGCTCCCCATCCAGGGATGGAACCCACGCCTCCTGCATTGGGAGCAGAGTCTTAACCACTGGAAAAGGTGCTTGTAAATATTGGGGAATGGTTTGCTGATATTCCACAATCAATAAATATATCAAAGTGTTTTCGAGCTCATTTGTCATAGACAATTAGAACCCAACAGCATTGCTTATATACCTATCTATATAGCTAAAGATTTTGAAAGCCAGACAAATTCTCAGTATTGGTGAGGATTTTGATTAACTGGCTTTCTCATAGTCTACAGGTGGAAATCAAAACTAGCCCAACCATTGTAGGAAACCATCTGGTATTATCTAAATGGAACATATTTATAGACTCCAATCCAGCAATTTCACTTGGTGCACCAAAGCATGTATACAGGAAGGGTATTAGTGGGATGATTAAAATAGCCCCAGACCAGATAAACCTAAATTCTCAGTATAATGGGTTAAAATACACTTTGATATATTTCACATATACCAAAGTTAAAAGATGTGGAGTTTGATTCCTTGGTTGGGAAGATCCCCTGGGGGAGGAAGTGGCAACCCCCTGGAGAATTTTTGCCTGGAGAATCCATGGACAGAGAGCCAAGTGGGCAGCAGTCCATAGGGTTGCAAAGAGTCGAACATGACTGAAGCGACTTAGCATGCATGCATGCACGTGTAAATATGTCATGTACAAAGTGAAAATGAACACATCATAGATGTCCATCAAAGGTAGACGGCTCTTACCAAATTCAGAATGAAATAAACCAGGCAATAAGGGATATATAACCGTGATAATTCCATCTAGGTAAACCTCAAAACAGGTAGAACTGGCTGGGGTGTTGGCATATGGGAGCTGGGGGAGTGAGTGTGTGTAGTGATCAGGAAGGCAAATCACAGGGAATCTGAGGACATTCCTACGTTTTATTTATTGACCTAGGTGGAAGCTGTACCTGCGTATTCCCTGTGTGGGAATTTATCAAGGTATACTCTTCTTGTTTAAAAAAAAGTGTATGGGAATACAGTTGCTTTAAAGTGTTGTGTTACAGATGTATAGAACGGCCTTTTGGACTCTGTAGGAGAGGGAGAGGGTGGGATGGGTTGGCAGAGTGGCAGTGTAACATGTGTGATATCATAAGTGAAATGAATCGCCGGTCCAGGTTTGATGCAGGATGCAGGATGCTTCGGACTGATGACGGGGATAATCCAGAGAGAGGGTGTGGGGCGGGAGAGGGGAGGTGGGGGTCGGGATTGGGAGTTCATGTACACTCGTGGCTGATTCATGTCGATGTGTAGCAAAACGAATACAGTATTGTAAAGCAAAACAAACTAAAAAAATAAAAATTAACTAAAAAAAAATAAAGTGTTGTGTTAGTTTCTGCTGTGCAGCAAAGTGCATCGGCTATACATATACATATATCCCCTTGCTTTTGGATTTCCTTCCCATTCAGGTCATCAAAGAGCATTGAGTTCCCTGTGCTAAACAGTAGGTTCTCATTACTCATCTAGTTTATATGTGGTATCCATCGTGTACATATGTCAGTCCCAATCTCCCAGTTCATCCCGTTCCCTCCTTTCCTCTTCAGAAGCTCTACTCTTCTGATCTGTGTACTTTGAAGATCTGTTACAGTTTGATGAAACAACTTTCAAAAAATTGCACACAGGTGTCAACTTCGTAGTATTTCTAAGTGGACATTCTTAGACAAAAGTGTGCAAGTTTTTCAATGCTCTGTATCTTGTGATCCCTGCATAAACACTGACAAACTTGTGTTCATTACTCAGAATGTCATTACGGTGAATATTATTTTCTCAGACTGTGCATGAGAGGAAAGAAGTCTTGAAACAAATCTCAAATATCATAAGCCACTCTTTCTGGAGCTCTAGTGGGCAGGCACTTGCTTGTCTATAGCGTTGACATTGTGTTTCTCCTGGTCCCCAGAACAATGGATGAAGGAGAATTTGGATTGTGTTAGCTATTTTGCTGCAAGCAGAGACTATTTACAGTTATGCTGATTTATCCTTTAGTTCATTTTCCCTGATGAGATTTTGACCCCCAAAGATAAGATTGCTAAAAACCAAATAGATGGGAGGATATTGCATTTTGTTATTGACCCTGAAAAATGCAGGAACACTGGGTTAAAATTATGAATTGACTGTGCTTTTAAGGACTAGATGTGTCTCATTTATTTAGAATCTCAGGATGCTTCATCTTTATAAATTAGTAAGAGCCTCGGGACCCTTCATAGTTGAACTCCTGACTCATGTCATTTATTCAGCATCGATAAATATATTCCATTACCCTGGAGCAAAAACAGGCAGGCCTTCTCAATTCTTTTGCAGGAAAACATTCTCTTGCTGTATTGGGAGGGGTCAGGGAGAAGATGATATTTATATAGAAGACTGATCAGCATGAGAATAAAATATTTATCTAGTAGTCTGAGCTTTCTCTTTAGAAGAGAATTTTCCATTAGGAAATATGTGCATGCATATCAGATTATCTTAAAGAGACTCACACACAGTTATTAGAATCAACTTTTATTAAGGGTGAACAGGGCCGAGAAGAGCAGATTTGTTATATGCAAACATTTTCCCATTCTAAATAAAGTTTATTTTTTTTCTTTCCATAAACTACAGCAATCACAATAAAAATGATTCACTGGAGTGGGAAGAAAGAGGTGGCAATTGGGAAAGAGGGAGGGCATTGGTTTGGCTTCATCAAATTATGTGCCTTTTTAGCGTCTATATGAATGGTATTGTATTTAGCAGCTTTGCATATTCTAATTTACTTCCCCGGATTGCATACAATTTTCTCTGTGCTGAACCAACTTCCTTGGGCCCAGGGGAAAACCCTGCATCTTGTTTTTATGCTCAGATGTGTTTGGTAGGGAGGAGGTGTGCAGTGTGCCATGCTGAAACTCCTGCCATTCTCATCTGTAGACCGTGACTCTCACTGTCCATCTCCACTTGGACACTCCCTGTCACATTCGCTCCCCCAAGCCACTCCCTGGGGCTTCTTTCATGTTGAATGAATGCTGCAGGTGGTTGTAACTGCAGCCTCCCCTACTCAAGATCCCTCCTTTAAGAAAAGCTGCAGTAAAACCCGCGGTCCGTGTCCCCTAGAGTACTTACACCCCACCAACCAGATCATGAATGCCAACATCCATGTGGGCACTGAAGTGGGGCTCATCCTTTTCTTTTTTTTTTAATATTTATTTGGTTGCACCAGGTCTTAGTTGCAGATGTGGGATCTAACTCCCTGACAAGGGATCAAACTGGGCCCCTTGCATTGGGAGTGCAGAGTCTCAGCCACTGGATCAGCAGGGAAGTCCCTTGTCATTTGGTTTTAAAAATTGTACAGATGAACCTATTTGCAGGGAAGGGATGAAGACATAGACATACAGAATGGACACTGTAGGGAAGGAGAGTGTGGGATGAATTAAGAGAGTAGCACTGGCATATACACCCTGTTATGTGCAAAATCGATAACTAATGGGAAGCTGTGATATGACACAGGGGGCCTAGCCTGGTGCTCTAAGACAACCTAGACGGGTGGGATGGGCAGAGTAGGAGTGAGGCTCAAGAAGGAGGGGATATATATATATATATATATATATATATATATATAAAATGGTGGTGGTTTAGTTGCTAAGTCGTGTCCAACTCTTTGCAACCCCACAGACTATAGCCTTCCTGCCTCCTCTGTCCATGCAATTGTCCAAGCAAGAAACTGGAGTGGATTGCCATTTCCTCCTCCAGGGGATTTTCCCAACTCAGGGATCGATAGCTATGACTTATACCCGTTGCTGTATGGCAGAAACCAACAAACTGTAAAGCAATTATCCTCTAACTTTAAAAAAGAATCACATAGATGTGGTTCAAAAATGCTCTCATAGGACTTCCCTAGCAGTCCAGCAGTTAGGACTTTGTGTTTCCATTGCAGGGGAGGTGGGTTCAATCCCTGGCCAGGGAACTAAGACCCTGCCAGCTATGTGATGTGGCCTAAAAAGTTACAAAAAAGAAAGAAGGGAAAAAAAAAAGATGTCACAAATGATCAATCACTGAATGAGATTTCTGCCCCAAAAAGGGAGCAAAGCTAGACAGAGAAAGACATAGAAAATGGGAGTGTCAGCATGGGAGAGAGTGCTGAGGGTCCCCAGGGTGATGGTAAGGGCAGACCCAGGTAGCTGTGCCCAGACATGAGGGCACCTGGGCCAGACGGGGGCAGGTGAGCAGGTGCTGGAAGCTGTTTCTGGAAGATGATATTAGGCTGTTGTGGTCAGTTTCCTGTTGTATAAAATGAGTCTAACTTATGACAGCCCCAGGCACCATGAGGAATGAAGACACTTACATATAGTTGCTGGTCTTGCTCCCTCCCTGCTTCCTCCAAGAAAGAGTTTTATTTGATGTGTAAAATTTCCAATAAAGATTTCCCGAAAGAAAGCTCCAAAAAGCAATCTTCCCAAACCAAAATAAGACACAAGTTTTCATCCAGCAAGGAGAAACACTTAATGAATGGTGAAAGTGAAAGTGAAAGTGAAGTCGCTCAGTCGTGTCCGACTCTTTGCGACCCCGTGGACTGTAGCCCACCAGGCTCCTCTGTCCATGGGATTTTCCAGGCAAGAATACTGGAGTGGGTTGCCATTTCCTTCTCCAGGGGATCTTCACGACCCAGGGATCAAACCCAGGTCTCCCGCATTGCAGGTGGACGCTTTAACCTCTGAGCCACCGAATGGTACAATTTAAATATTGGTTTATTTTTAGCAAAGACACACATGTAAGAAATCACTGCAGCTCACATCCACGTGCTGAAATAAAACAATTTCAATGGCTTGCAATTGGCTTAAATATTAACATTTGTGGAAAGCATGATATCAAGACGGGAGTATGAAAAAGACAGGTGTTCAGCTCTCTAGTAAAAGGCCATGGCAGAAACATACATTATCCCAGTTCAAAAGAACCTTAAAAAATGTCTTTCCTGTAGCTTCAGATGATTTAAAATTGATCTCCTATAGCTTGTCCTACTTTTATATTCTTAGCCACAGATAAAATCATGGCTTTCATTGTCAGGCAAACTGCTTTGAGGACCCAGGGTTCAGTCCTGTAGTTATTCTCAGGGTTTCCTTCACGTGTTAGCTTCCTTTGTAACTCCATTGTGGGGAGAAGAAACGTATCACAACTTTGATTTAAACCCCAATTCCAAGCTGCAACTTCAACTTTTGAAGGGATCAAACATACTCCATACACCTGACATGGCAGATAGGAAAGCTCACATACATGTGTTTCGTGTGTGTCTATACTACACAAAAAGCATCAGCGTTTTGAGGTCATCACAATGAAACATTAGGGAGGGAGGAAGGTCTGCAAATCACCCTGTGGTTCTCATTTGAAAGGCTTGATGTTGATTTTTAGCAAAATTTCCCCGAGTATATTCAGGCAAGGCCTTGACAGGCAAAGGGTAACAGAGATAAACTGAGACCCAGCCCCTGTCCTGGAATTTCTTATGGTCTAGGAGAAGGACACAGTGCATATAGAAACTGCTGCTGTCCAAGGTAGGCGCAGGTCACAAGGAGGACCAGCGCAGGTCACGAGGAGGACCAGAGCAGGTCTGGGGCCACAATTTCTCTCAGGAGGAAGGTCTTGGCCTTCCTACAAGATGTGGGAATGATCTGGTTATCTGGGGAAGGTGACTTTTGAATTGGGTCTTGAAAGATGTTTGTGTCAAGAGGAAAGGAAAAGAATTCCTTGTAATAGACAACACAATGAACCAATGGTGAGATGACCTATGTTCTGAGTACTGAAAATCAGGAATTAAGGAGATGTTTGAATGAAAAGCATGCTTCAGACAAATGCTGGACAGGGTGTGAAGAATAGAGAATCCTCCTATACTGTTGGTGAGAATGTAAACTGGTGCAGCCACTATCGAAAACGATATGGAGGTTCTTTTAAAAGCTGACGATAGAGCTACCGTGTAATCTAACCATCCCACTCTAGACGTGGATGGAACCCATGTCTCCTGCTGCATCTCCTGCATTGCAGGCGGATTCTTTACTGCTAAGCCACCAGGGAAGCCCTCCTCATTCTGCACTTCCTTGTTTAAAATAATATCATTGGGACAACGCCTCATAGTAGCAGGGGCTTTTCTCAGAGATAATTACTTGGGAACACACACACTCTCACACCAGGTGCCAACATGCTTGTCTACACGGCGTAAGTGAAAGATTTTATTAACAACTAAGCAAATTCTCCTTTTTCCTCTGGATAGCAGCCTGATGAAACCAAGTCCCATGATTTTCTGGATCTTGGGGGTCACTTGAACAGGACTTAGGGAAAGAAACTAAAGCATGGAAATTCCAGATTGTTGGCAACTTCATTTCCAGTGTCAGGAAAAGGCCACCCACTCGCAGATGCCATATGGCCCAGAAAGGAAGCCACTAAGACATGCTAACCAGCACATGCCTGATCTACTGTGACAGGATCTATGCTGCCAGAAAGCACATCAGTGCCTCCTGTTGGAGAACAGTTTTCCGGGGAGGGGATCCAATCATCCTGGGGGCCTCTGAAGCTCGCCTACCTATTATCCCTTGGAATACAGGGAAGCTTGAAGCATCTGCGTAACTTTCTGGGGAAGACTGTCTCATGTGAATTCTATCTGTCAACTTCTTTCCCCATCCCCACTCCCAGCTTCAGTAATTGAGAATTTGCTGCACCTGGTATGTTATTGGTGCAAGTACTGTTTGGTGGCTAAAGATAAAATGGCAGGTATAAAATTTCTTTGGATAGGGATTTCCTTTGTGGTCCAGTGGTTAAGAATCCAACTTGCAGTGCAAGGGGTATGGGTTTGATCCCTGGATCAGGGAACTAGGATCCCACATGCCAAGGAACAACTAAGCCAGAGGGCCAAAACTAGAGAGTCCGTGGGATGCAATGAACGATCCCATGTGCCACAAATCACACCTGAAACAGCCAAATATATATATAAATAAATTCCTTTGGATAAACTTTAAAGTCAGATATATACTTAAATTCAGATATATACTTAAATTACTAGGTAAAATGAGGCAAAAGCTTATTCTTCTCCCTGTCCATATCCCAAATCACCAACCACATTAAATTGAATTCTGAAAATGTCCTTTAAAAAGATAAGCGGCTATTGCACGACGCTTCCATTCACTATGTAACTTCTGTTGCCTATTCCTCTATATGGTGGAGCTCTTAAGTTCTTGTTTCCTGCCAAAGCCCCTCTCAGAATGTATCCATCCAGATGGATCTATCGTGTCAATGCAGTAGGGGAGTTTTAAATAAAGAAATCCAACACAGACACCATGGGAAGGGTCCCGGGGTTCAAGGATAATGAGGAAGTTGATATTCCTCCTGCAAAGATGAAAGTGACATCTTCTTAAAATTGTTAATTCAATTTGAAGGGAGAAATAATTACCTCCTCTGGTCATCATCTTGAAACATCCATGGGGAGGAAAATGGACTTCACCCGCTTCAACTCCATGGGTCACGGCCAAAAGCTGCATTAGCCAAAAAAAGGGCATAACCCCATGAGATCAAAAGCATGTCCTCGGGAGAAAAGAGTGTGAAGTTTTGTGGGTGGCTCTAGCTAGACTCAGATGGGGACCTTTTTATTTTTAATGAATCCCTCATGTATTGTAGGATGAGCAGGTCCACAGGTGGAAGCTGGGTGAAGCAGGGATGGAGTATCTGAAATGATTTTCCAAGTTCTCATTGATTCAAAACTATGTCTCTGGCTGGCAGTGGTCCCTCTGGTATTGATCTTGGCAACCATTCATACCATCAGCTCTTACAACACAGGACAACTTCATCTTTACTCTCTTCCCAGTGTGTTCAGACAATGACACCTTCTTTTCGTTTGTGGCCATAGATAACGCCAACTGCTTAAAAACACAAAGCCTAACTGATCGAATGCAAAGTTTAAAAGTGCCTCCACGTTTGGAAAGAGCGCTGGCCAGGAACATTTTCTCACAAGCATTAGCGGATCATTCCGGCTACGGTAAAGAATCCACCTGTAATGCAGGAGATGCGGGGGACTTGGGTTCTATCCTTGGGGTGGGAAGATCCCCTGGAGGAGGAAATGGCAACCCACTGCAGTATCCTTGCCTGAAAAACTCCATAGACAGAGGAGCCTGGTGGGCTACAGCCCATAGGGTCGCAGAAGAGTCAGACACCACACACACACACACACACACACACACACACTGGCTACATCATTTAATAGGATTGTCTACACACATTCAAACTCTCAAAAAGAACTCTGCATTCTGTAATTAAAGAGCAATTCAAGTCAGGAGCATAGAGAGAGGGGTATTATTTTATTTTCCTCCAATGCTAGAAATCATTCATTTGTGATAAGACAAGTTTTGGGACGATTGACAGTCTGCTTTGTTCATGGAAAAAGCAGAAAAAAGAAATCTAAAGAGACTTTCTATTGTTTGTGAGGGAGCTTTCTTATAGCATCTGTTGTGCTCTATTTTGTGTGTATCAAGTCTGGAAGTAATGAAAGTGTGTGTGTGTGCTAAGTCACTTCAGTTGTGTCTCTTTGCAGCCCTATGGACTGTAGTCCACCAGGCGCCTCTGTCCATGAGATTCTCCAGGCAAGAATACTGGAGTGGGTTGCCAGTGCTCTCCTCCAGGGATCTTCCCTGCCCAGAGATCGAACCCACATCTCTTATGTCTTCTGCATTAGGCAGATTCTTTACCACTAGTGCCACCTGGGAAGGCTGAAAGTAATGAATAAGTTGCTGTAAATAAATGTTTGAAGTGATGCTCAAATGACTGCTTAGTACTTGAAGTGGGACCCATGTCTTATTCACCTGGTGTCCCTTGAACACTGTACACTGGCATGATGGGAAAATGTCCCTCAATTCTCAAGTAGTGATGGCGGTAGGTTTACGTTGGGCAACAGTCTAATGAGGGATTTAGGGGCTAGTTCAGGCAAGGAAAATATTCGACCACAAGGTGGCAGTAGCAGACAACAGGCTTGGGTGGGTCACACCGACAAGGTGGCTGGCAGGAGTCACCCACCTCATGAAATTGGCCAGAGGCTGTGGTCTGGGGGCCACTACCCAGAAAGGAAGGACAACAAGGAAGCTCTGGGGAGAGGGAGTTTTATGTGTCCAGGTGGTCTCTTAGGAGCTTAGGTGTTGAGGAAGGGGGGAATCTCTGGGTGAGAAAATTCCAAAGGCGCTTATATCGTCTATGCTTAAAACAATCCATTGTGCAGGAAAAAAAAAAAAAAAAATCGGGTGCCAACAGGCTTTTAGACTAATGGGTCACATCCAGGCTGCGGTGAAGAAATATACAGGTCAATATACAGGGAATATCTTTGGTTTATTTACATCACATGAGATCGTAGATCCTGGCTTCATGGGGATGACACACTAGTGAGTCAAACAGGTGTAACCCATCCATTCATTCATGCAACAAGCGCTGATTAAGCACTTAGCATCATGCTGCGCAGGGGAGCTACAGAACAATAATAAGTCTTATTGTGCTATACGATAGGACCTTGTTTATTATTAGTTTTATAATTTTCTTTCTTTCTTTGGCTTGCTGGGTCTTCATTGCTGAGCGCGGGCTTTCTCTAGTGGGGGCTACTCTCTAGCTGTGGTACACAGGCTTCCTGTTGCAGCGGCTTCTCTTGTTGCTGAACATGGGCTCTAGGGCCTTCAGGCTTCAGCAGTTGTGACTCCCAGGCTCTAGAGTGCAGGCTCAATAGTTTCGGCGTAAAGGTTGAGTTGCTCTGTGGCATGTGGGATCTTCCTGGACCAGGGATCGAACCCATGTCCCCTGCATTGGCAGGTAGATTCTTTACTACTGAGCCAACAGGGAAGCCATACCTTGTTCTTTATCCATTCCACATATACAAGCTTACATCCGCCAACCCCAGGCTCCCACTCCATCCCTCCCGACCCCTCCCCTCTGTGGTAACCATGAGTTGGTTGCCTGTGTCTGAGTCTGTGTCTTATTTTAGAGTCCACATATAACTGATATCATATGGTGTCGGCCTTTCTTTTTCTGACTTACTTCACTCAGTATGATCATCTCTAGGTTCACCCAGGCACTCTGACTTTTTAACATTACTAGATTAGTATTTAAGATTAAATACTTGCAAATTTTTGTAAAAATTTAGATTTGAGAGTCTCCTGAAATTGCAAGGACTAGTCTCACATGGGAGTATTGGGCTGTGATCAGGTGGGGTATAAGATTTTCAGCACTGCCTACTCTCCCCAGTTCAGTTCAGTTCACTCCCTCAGTCGTGTCCGACTCTTTGTGACCCCATGGACTGCAGTACGCCAGGCCTCCCTGTCCATCACCAACTCCCTAAAAAAAAAAAAAAAAATCGGGTGCCAACAGGCTTTTAGACTAATGGGTCACATCCAGGCTGCGGTGAAGAAATATACAGGTCAATATACAGGGAATATCTTTGGTTTATTTACATCACATGAGGATCGTAGATCCTGGCTTCATGGGGATGACACACTAGTGAGTCAAACAGGTGTAACCCATCCATTCATTCATGCAACAAGCGCTGATTAAGCACTTAGCATCATGCTGCGCAGGGGAGCTACAGAACAATAATAAGTCTTATTGTGCTATACGATAGGACCTTGTTTATTATTAGTTTTATAATTTTCTTTCTTTCTTTGGCTTGCTGGGTCTTCATTGCTGAGCGCGGGCTTTCTCTAGTGGGGGCTACTCTCTAGCTGTGGTACACAGGCTTCCTGTTGCAGCGGCTTCTCTTGTTGCTGAACATGGGCTCTAGGGCCTTCAGGCTTCAGCAGTTTGACTCCCAGGCTCTAGAGTGCAGGCTCAATAGTTTCGGCGTAAAGGTTGAGTTGCTCTGTGGCATGTGGGATCTTCCTGGACCAGGGATCGAACCCATGTCCCCTGCATTGGCAGGTAGATTCTTTACTACTGAGCCAACAGGGAAGCCATACCTTGTTCTTTATCCATTCCACATATACAAGCTTACATCCGCCAACCCCAGGCTCCCACTCCATCCCTCCCGACCCCTCCCCTCTGTGGTAACCATGAGTTGGTTGCCTGTGTCTGAGTCTGTGTCTTATTTTAGAGTCCACATATAACTGATATCATATGGTGTCGGCCTTTCTTTTTCTGACTTACTTCACTCAGTATGATCATCTCTAGGTTCACCCAGGCACTCTGACTTTTTAACATTACTAGATTAGTATTTAAGATTAAATACTTGCAAATTTTTGTAAAAATTTAGATTTGAGAGTCTCCTGAAATTGCAAGGACTAGTCTCACATGGGAGTATCGGGCTGTGATCAGGTGGGGTATAAGATTTTCAGCACTGCCTACTCTCCCCAGTTCAGTTCAGTTCACTCCCTCAGTCGTGTCCGACTCTTTGTGACCCCATGGACTGCAGTACGCCAGGCCTCCCTGTCCATCACCAACTCCCAGAGTTTATTCAAACTCATGTCCATTTAGTCGGTGATACCATCCAACCATCTCATCCTCTGTCATCCCCCTCCAGCCTTCAATCTTTTCCAGCATCAGGGTCTTTTCCAATGAGTCAGTTCTTCACATCAGATAGCCAAAATATTGGAGTTTCAGCTTCAGCATCAGTCCTTCCAGTGAATATTCAGGACTGATTTCCTTGCAGTCCAAGGGACTCTCAAGAGTCTTCTCCAGGACCACAATTCAAAAGCATCAATTCTTTGGTGCTCAGCTTTCTTTATAGTCCAACTTTCACATCCATACATGACTATTGGAAAAACCATAGCTCTGACTAGACGTTGTTGGCAAAGTAATGTCTCTGCTTTTTACTATGCTGTTTAGGTTGTCATAGCTTTTCTTCCAAAGAGCAAGCATCTTTTAATTTCATGGCTGCAGTCACCATCTGCAGTGATTTTGGAATCCAAGAAAATTAAGTCTGTCACTGTTTCCCCATCTATTTGCTGTGAAGTGATGGGACCCAGATGCCATGATCTTAGTTTTCTGAATGTTGAGTTTTAAGCCAACTCTTTCACTCTCCCCAGGTCCACAATTTTACCCTGAAGTCCTTATTTAAGTGTCTGGGCTGGCCTTTGCATGCTTGTGAATTTGAGAAGCCAGGAAAAGGAGAAGATAGGAAATGGCCTGTTCTATCCTTTGATCCCTTCGATTATCAAAGCTCTTGTGAAGCTCAGCCCTGGCTAATGACCCTCAGAATCATCAGACTCAGAGGCTGGCGGGGGCACCTCTTGAATGTATGAATTCCTAAGTGGGCCTTGGAGCTTCTTTGTAGGTTACACCCTAGCAGATCATTGCTTCTTTTAGAGAACTTCTGTCTCAAATTTTATCCACTTCCTTAATAACGACCTCCCTTTTGTTCTACTTGGGTGAACCTAATACAATTTCTCCAAACATCTGTAAAGTTAATTCATCTCTGTCACCTTGTATTTGAAACCAAACCAGAAAATGACACTAATCTCTAATTTATAACAAACCAGCGGTGCCTGAATTTCATTACATCATAGGGGACTAAAAGACAGACTTTGTTTTTATCTCAGGATGAATTTGGTGAAGGCCACTTAATATCACATTTTCGTTCAATGAGTCGAATAAAACTGGCTGCTCTGTTTGCTCCCGGGGGTATTAAATATATACTCAGCCTTTACAACCTGCGACTTCTTCCTCATTCTGAGCTGAGAAAAATTCTCCTCTGTCAAGAAGGAATATTTAGATCAAGTCATTTAATCCTTGAAAAACAGATGGATTAAACTTCTTTATTAAACAACTCTATACAATTTACATAATATAATGGCTCTGTCCACACAACCAGGTGGAGCCAGAGTAACGGGAATTATAATTATTGCCACACAGTTAGGTATCTTATCAAGAAAAATTCACATCCCAAAAGGTAGTTCATTTCATGAGCAAGGTGCCCTGTTGATAGAGAACTCATTTCGTAGGTTGAGGTCTGTGTATTTAAATGATTATAATTACTATTGTTACTTAGGAAAGAGGAGTCTCAGGTGGGGTGAATTTCTAATCCACAAGTCCTCTGTGAAGACAGAAGAGTTTGTCCCCTGCTCCTGCAGGCACCCACTTTCAGGTTTGTTATCTGTAATTGGCAGAACAGAAATGAGGCATGCAGCGATCAACAGAGGCAGTCGGATGATTCTGAAGTCAAAATAATATGCTCAGGGGAAGCTTGTCTTTACTAAATCTGTTTCTGACACAGAATTCCTGAACTACCTGGCAGCCTCACCCAACTGTGTGTGAGATTTCAGTCTATCTTCCCTGGGTTCAGTGTTCCCAGATAAAGCACAGAACATACACTGCAATTTGGGATGTTGTTGTTTAGTAGCTAAGTTGTGTCCGACTCTTGCAATCCTGTGAACAGTAGTCTGCCAGGTTCCTCTGTCCAAAATACTAGAGTGGGTTGCTGTTTCCTCCTCCAGGAGACCTTGCTGACCCAAGGATTGAACCTGCATCTCCTGCGTTGGCAGGCAGGTGTGTTTTTGTTGTTGTTGTTGTTGTTTTTAACCACTGAGCCACCAGGGAAGCCCCAATCTGGGATCATACTTGTACTACAAATAGAGTCCTCAGATAAGATACAGGATAGTCTGCCATTTGGGACACATTTGGGCTTAAAAATTATTTGTGATTTTTCTGAAATTCAAATTGAACTGAGTGTGGGGATAAATTGGGAGATTGGGATTGACATATACACACGGCAATGGCACCCCACTCCAGCACTCTTGCCTGGAAAATGCCATGGACGGGGGAGCCTGGTGGGCCGCAGTCCATGGGGTCGCTAAGAGTCGATCACGACTGAGCGACTTCACTTTCATGCATTGGAGAAGGAAATGGCACCCCACTCCAGTGTTCTTGCCTGGAGATCCCAGGGACAGGGGAGCCTCATGGGCTGCCGTCTCTGGGGTCGCACAGAGTCAGACACGGCTGAAGTGACTTAGCAGCAGCAGCATATATGAAACAGATAACTAATAAGGGCCTACTGCATAGCACAGGGAACTCCACTCAATACTCTGTAATGACCTATGTGGGGAAAGAATCTTAAACAGGGTGTATATATATATTTGTATAACAGATTCACTTTGGTGTACACCTGAAATTAACACAACGTTGAAATTATCTATATGGCAGTAAAAATTAAAACAACAAAACCCTACCAAAAACCCCAAACAACAACAAAAATTAAACTGAGAGTCCTGTAATTTTATTGACTAAATCTGACAACCTTCTCGATGCCAGAAACTCATTACCCACTGCCTCAGTCTATTCCGGAGAGGACTTCATTTTAATTAAAAAAGAAGAAGAAGAACAAATACACATTGGTCAGATGCTGAATGTCAAAGGTCTTTCACTTTTGTTGGCTCAGGGTTCTGTTTGTGGGAAGGATGATCAAAAGTGACTCCAGGAGCATTTTAAAGCCCTTAAATCTGCCACATGTGGATTCAAGAGTACAGATCCTAAACATCTATGTTTGGGCAAATTCATGATAACTTTTAGCACAGAGAATCATTGTCTAGTGGTTAAAAATATAACTGCAAATGATATGGGATGTGATTACATGTGTATGTATGTGTCTGTAAGTCTATGCGTGTTGAATATGTCTATGAGGGTGTGCGTATGTTGTGTTGAACTCCGGTATTTTTGTGCATGTCTGTGCATGTGACCCTGTGTGTATACTAAGTGCATTGTGCGTGTGTCTTTGAGTGTGTACATGCTTTTGTGTAAAGCATGTTCGTGTTTCCATGTGTGTGCCTGCAGGTGTGTATGCATATTTGTCTGTGTGAGATGGTGCAGCATCAGGGTTCTGAGTGAGGGTCAAAGCCAGCCTGCCCTGGGGCAGTTTTACAGGTTACTTTCCATTTACAGTTATTACAAAATTATTGACTAATTCTCCATGTTGTACAATACATCCTTGAGCCAATCTTATTGCAGCCAATAGCTTGTACCTTCCACTCACCCACCCACATATTGCCCCTCTCCCCCACCGGTAACCACAACTTTAAGCAGCCTAATATACATGTATTCAGAATCCTCAAAGGAAAGGGGGGACAGAAAAATAGTTTAAGAAACAATGGCCAGGACTTCCCTGGTTGTCCAGTGGTTAAGCATCGCCTGCCTATGCAGGGGACACAGATTTGATCCCTTATCTGGGAAGATTCCACCTGCCAAGTGACAACTAAGCCCTTGAGCTGCAACCACTGAGCCCACACGCCTTAGAGCCTGGGCTCTGCAACAAGAGACGCCACCACAACTAGAGAGTAAACCCCTGCTCTCAGCAACGAGAGAAAGTCCACGTGCAGGAATGAATATCTTGTGCAGCCAAAACTAAATAAGTAATAAAATCTAAAAAAAAAAGAAACAATGGCCAATATAAAAATAAGCTTTATAGATTATTTAGGATATATTGTACAATTCTATTTATAGCTATAAAGGAGTATAACCTTTAAAAATTGTGAGTCACTATATTGTATACCTGTTGCCTCACTGGAAAAGACTCTGATGCTGGAAGGGGTTGGGGGCAGGAGGAGAAGGGGATGACAGAGGATGAGATGGCTGGATGGCATCACTGACTCGATGGACGCAAGTCTGAGTGAACTCTGGGAGTTGGTGATGGACAGGGAGGCCTGGTGTGCTGCGATTCATGGGGTTGCAAAAATCCTGCTCCTTACCTTCAATCTTGATCAACTGCTCCTGCTGCTGCTGCTGCTGCTGCTAAGCCGCCTCAGTCGTGTCCGACTCTGTGCGACCCCATAGACGGCAGCCCACCAGGCTCCCCTGTCCCTGGGATTCTCCAGGCAAGAACACTGGAGTGGGTTGCCATTTCCTTCTCTAATGCCTGAACTGAACTGGACATATAATATTGTACACAACTGTACTTCAAGTAAAGAAAATAACCATAATCCCAGGCACTTAAAAAACTTGATCATCTGATGGCAATAAAAAAAGGGATGGGAAAAGGAGGTGGTTGGGAGGAAGAGAAGGATGAAGGAAAAGAAGGAAAGAAAAAGTCTCCTTAGGAAGACTGTTTAGGTAAAAACGTCAAGTTCTCTGCAAGAAAGTTAAGTATGATGTTCCCAAATTCTCATGGGAATTGAGTCAAGTCAGAAGACAACAAGGCAACATCTTTAAAATTAAGGATTGTCAAGTTATAATTATACACTAACTTCTAGAAAGAAATGTCTTTCAAAAAAACAGGTGAGGTAAAGACTTTTTTCAGACAACCAGAAGCTGAAAGAATCCATCAGGATGTCCCTCAGACAGAAAGCAAACAATCACAAGTAGAAATAGGGTTTTACACAAAGAGTGAAACACAACGGACATGGATTTCTCAAATTATGTGGGTTTATGAGAGGAAGTCAACTTCTTGGAAATGGGACTTTTGGAAGGGATTTAGAAACAGCTGTTTTAAACAGCAGGGATGAGCGTTTGTGCTCTGCTGGGTTGGTGGGCAAAGCGGAACCCTCTCATTGGCGCCTTCTCACCTGGTCTCCTAGCAACGCGTTCTTCACTATCCTTGGAAACCTCTAGGGAGAAGCAGCTTGGCGGGAATCCTGAGATCCAGATCTGCGAGGAGACCTTGATGAGAAGAGGAAAATGGGGACCATTCTCCCGCACTGCGTCTTCGTGGCTCTGATCCAGGCCCGTGGGATGTCAATTCTTCCCAGCAGAAGTCACCGAAGTCTCTGGGGATGAACCTCAATCTCTCTCCTTGGGAATCCGCCCCCCCACTTTCCACTGGCCTTTAGGTATGTCAGATTTAGCGCACTTTGTGCCAGTTACCAATATAATCCCTTTACAATTTATTTATTTTTTCCATTTAATTCTCACAACAGGACTGAGGAGGTTGGTTCTCTATTTAGCTGCGTTTTCCGGATGTGGAACCACGAGTAAATTCCTTGCCAAAGGTCACCTGGTTGGTGGGGACAGAACCGAGGGGAGCCCCCGTGTTCCACTTATATCCTGTGCTCCTCCTCACTGCCAGGCTGTGGGGTTGACCAGGCGGCTCCAGGAGACCCTGTTGAGACAGAACAGTGGGTATGTGGGATTGTGGTCACCTGAATTTTTGCCCCGAGACACCCTGTATCCAGGGGCCTCCTAAGAACACGGGTGAGTTCTGGGAGACCCGAAGCTTTCCTGAGTGAAGGGGATCCTGCTCCTTACCTTCAATCTTGATCAACTGCTCCTGCTGCTGCTGCTGCTGCTGCTAAGCCGCCTCAGTCGTGTCCGACTCTGTGCGACCCCATAGACGGCAGCCCACCAGGCTCCCCTGTCCCTGGGATTCTCCAGGCAAGAACACTGGAGTGGGTTGCCATTTCCTTCTCTAATGCCTGAAAGTGAAAAGTGAAAGTGAAGTTGCTCAGTTGTGTCCGACTCTTTGCGACCCCATGGACCGCAGCCCACCAGGCTCCTCCATCCATGGGATTTTCCAGGCAAGAGTACTGGAGTGGGTTGCCATTGCCTTCTCTGGTGAGGCCTCTGCTGCTGCTGCTGCTGCTGCTGCTAAGTCGCTTCAGCCGTGTCCGACTCTGTGCGACCCCGTGGATGGCAGCCCACCAGGCTCCCCCGTCCCTGGGATTCTTCAGGCAAGAACACTGGAGTGGGTTGCCATTTCCTTCTCTAATGCCTGAAAGTGAAAAGTGAAGGTGAAGTCGTTACAAATTATTGATGTTACTTAGTGGACTTTAAGTTACTTAAAGATGCCATATTTTCAGCTGAGCCAGGGGATCTGGGCTTCCATGGTGGCTCAGATGGTAAAGAATCCACCTGCATGCAGGAGACCTGGGTTGGAAAGATTCCCTGGAGGAGGGCATGGCAACCCACTCCAGTATTCTGGCCTGGAGAATCCTGGTGGACAGGGAAGACTGGCAGGCTATAGTCCATGAGATCGCAAAAAGTCAGACACCAGACATGACTGAGCGACTAAGCACAGAGGATCTAGAGTAGTGGACACACGGGTGATTTTCTCACCATCTGTACCACCTTGTTAGGCCTTTTTAGTGTCTTTACATCAATTAATAGGAAGGTCTCTGCTTCTGAGACGAGAGATCTCACAGCCAAAGGTCCTCAACACAAGGCCCACAGCAGCCAGTCTTTTAAAAAAAAAGCAATGTGCTTATTTTATTATTTTATTTGGGGCTGTCCTGGGTCTTTGTTGCGGTGTGCATGGCTCAGGGTTAGTTGCCCTGAGGCATGTGGAATCTTAGCTTCCAACCAGGGATTGAACTCATGTCCCCTGCATTGGAAGGTGAATTCTTTACCACTGGACTACCAGGGAAGCCCCACAGCAGCCAGTTATGACGGGAGTCTCCTCCCACTTAGACGGCGTCAGCCCCTTTTTGCTGCTTGGTTTTGGTCTCTGTGACTCCCCATCCTTCCTTCCTGGCAGTGCCAGTGCTGCTGCTGCCATTTCGGTGAACACTCACTGGGATTCTGTGCCCTTCAAATGTTTCTGTCTGCCTCTTTAGCCTTAGAGGCTAAGGTCATCTCAATGACGCTCACCTTTGGGGTTCCCATCCTCCACAATCAATCAAATCTGCTCTGTCATTGTCCTGGCTGGCTCAGGGTTACCTCTACCTGTTCTTGGGGGAGGTAGTGTGGTATGTTATTTACAGTCTACCAAAGGGCTTCTTTTTGGTGCTTCCCTGGTGGCTCACATGGTAAAGAATCTGCCTGCGATGCAGGAGACCCAGATTCAATCCCTGGGTCAGGAAGGGAAGGACAATCCACTGCAGTATTCTTGCCTGGAGAATTCCCTGAACAGACCATGGGGTCGCAAAGAGTCAAGACGCAACTGAGCGATTAATATCTGTCATTGTCAACCTATTGGTCAAATTAGCATATCAATCCTATTTGGCCACTGTTGATGATTTCCTGCTTGAAATCGGCCTTCTTTTGATCACGGTTGGAAAAGGTGACTTTGAGATGGCTCCCAGCCCTACATTTTTATGATTCACTGATTCATTTAAGCAGTCAGTACTAACTATAGAATAATAATTCAAGCAAGTCATAAAATTTTGGTCCCCAGGTTGCAACCAATTTATGTGAAGTCTAATGACTCAAACAAATAGCTTTTATTATAATTATGAACATACATGTTATAAAACTAGACAGTATAAACTGTTATACTTTATTTTAACATAAACATCATATTTTCAACTCTCATCCAGTAAGACTACATGTGTTTTCTAATCATTTGCTGACTCTGCCAGAGCTCTCAAATAGTGTACAACATTGATGAATTAGTGTTTCTATTATATGCTAAAATTTTAGAAATAGAATTGCTATATAATACATTATTTGATGATTATTTCAATTTCATGTGCAATACCTATCACATTTGTGCTTGTTGTTTGATAGTTCCTTCCCTTACTTAAATGTGTACATAATCATAAAAAAGTATTTATATAGAGGCTGCACTAATTTCTGGTTTATTAAAAAGTAGAGATGCGTCATTGGTTTAGTTTTGCTAGCAATTTTCAAGGCTGAAACAATAATTACCTCTGGTATCTTATAGTACTATTTAAAATTGTTGATGGAAAAAAACAATATCTTGATTTATTATTCTTTTTTAACTTTTTATTTTATACTGGTGTTTAGTTGATTAACAATGTTGTGTTAGTTTCAGTTGTAGAGTGATTCAATTATTCCTATACATGTTCATTATTCATAAGTACTTTAGGTTAAATGATCCAGCATGACTTCTTATAATACAAAATAGACACGCAGTACATCTTATTGCCTAACAACTTAAATCTATAGTAACATGCTCATGGTAATAATTTTCAATATAGATGTGAAAGACAAAGATAATTATCATTGTCAGCATACTTTATACATATGTTCAAAAATTCATGTGTTTTAAAGTTAGCTAAGTATCATGAAATGACAAATCAATAGCAAAAATTTTTCCCCTAGTTTAGCTAAAATACTGTGCCCAAACCTGCATTATGCAGATAGCTTTTACAGTATTCTGCAGTATTATATTGGAGACAGAGATGAGAAACATAATAAAATGGTACATTTTAAGTTCATGTTCCTATTTGAAGTTTTCTCTGACTGATCCCTGAATAATCTATTTAGTTCTATTTCATGATTATTGATATCACTCTATCTTGTTGCCTCTGCTAATTGGATTTTAACCCAGGGAAAACTCAGAGGTTGTCTCTTTTTCCTGTAAATCCTCAGACCTTGCTTTCAGTTCAGTTCAATCACTCAGTTGTGTCCGACTGTTTGTGACATCCCCCCCAACCCCCCGCCATGAATTGCAGCATGCCAGGCCTCCCTGTCCATCACCAACTCCTGGAGTTCACTCAGACTCATGTCCATAGAGTTGCTGATGCTATCCAGCCATCTCATCCTCTGTCGTACCCTTCTCCTCCTGCCCCCAATCCCTCCCAGCATCAGAGTCTTTTCCAATGAGTCAGCTCTTCACATCAGGTGGCCTAAGTATTGGATTTTCAGCTTTGACCTCAGTCCTTCCAATGAAAACTCAGGACTGATCTGCTTTATGCTGGAATGGTTGGAACTCCTTGAAATTCAAGGGACTCTAAAGAGTCTTCTCCAATCCCACAGTTCAAAAGTATCAATTCTTCTGCATTCAGTTTTATAGTCCAAATCTCACATTCATACATGACCACTGGAAAAACCATAGCCTTGACTAGACAGAACTTTGTTGGCAAAGTAATGTCTCTGCTTTTCAATGTGCTAAGTTGGTCAAGCTTTGACCTCAGTCCTTCCAATGAAAACTCAGGACTGATCTGCTTTATGCTGGAATGGTTGGAACTCCTTGAAATTCAAGGGACTCTAAAGAGTCTTCTCCAATCCCACAGTTCAAAAGTATCAATTCTTCTGCATTCAGTTTTATAGTCCAAATCTCACATTCATACATGACCACTGGAAAAACCATAGCCTTGACTAGACAGAACTTTGTTGGCAAAGTAATGTCTCTGCTTTTCAATGTGCTAAGTTGGTCATAACTTTCCTTCCAAGGAGTAAGAGTCTTTTAATTTCATAGCTGCCATCACCATCTGCAGTGATTTTGGAGCCCAGAAAAATGAAGTCAGCCACTGTTTCCACTCTTCCCCCATCTATTTCCCATGAAGTGATGGGACTGGATGCCATGATCTTCATTTTCTGAGTGTTGAGCTTTAAGGCAACATTTTCACTCTCCACTTTCAACTTTATCAAGAGGCTCTTTAGTGCTTCTTCACTTTTTGCCATAAGGGTGGTGTCATCTGCATATCTGAGGTGACTGATATTTCTTGGGGCAATCTTGATTCTAGCTTGTGCTTCCTCCAGCCCACCATTTCTCATGATGTACAATGCATAAAATTTAAATAATCAGGGTAGCAATATACAGCCTTGACATACTCCTTTTCCTATTTGGAACCAGTCTGTTGTTCCATGTCCAGTTGCTTCCTGACCTGCATACAGATTTCTCAAGAGGCAGGTCAGGTGGTCTGGTATTCCAATCTCTTTCAGAATTTTCCAGTTTACTGTGATCCTGATGAGAGTGAAAGAGGAGAGTGAAAAAGTTGGCTTAAA
>SJXQ01004060.1:155341-171795 GCA_006408695.1 Aepyceros melampus | reverse complement strand
TAAGTACTTTCAAAACGGGCACAGTCAACGTGAGCTAAGAGGAAATAACACTCGGTGGATGAGCTGTGCTGCTCCATGGTCTGCAGTGTTCAGCTTTGGCAGTGTACTCTGCATTTCCTGGTGCTGACTCCCAGGTCTTGCATCATTTTTTCTCTCTCCCAGTCTTGGTTGAAGTGTTCTGCCTTTTAGAAATGGGCCTAAACCTGTATAACATGGTGGTGAGGGGAACTACAGCTTTTGCTTCAACATCCATGACCTTGGATTTTGTAAAGGTCACGATAGCTGGGAACAGTACTGCTCTGTCTTGTAATGCTTAATGTTATATTTCTCATCTTATTCCCAGGTCAAGGATGCATTCGAAGAAAGCTCTAAAGATATATTACCAGCTCCAACCATATAGTTGACCTAGCCATGGAAAACCTCATTGGAACCTTACTAGATCAAAGCGTAATTTGCCATCTTAAAAAATATGCTTCCCATCAGAAAGTATCAGGAATAAAAATCTGAGATATAGACCCACCACTTCAAGGAAGTTCCAGTGTCAGCCAACAGTTTAGCAGATCAGCTAGTTTCTTTGATCATCAAGCAGACGTAGTCAAAAAGAAATGTCTCCAACAGAAGAAAATGTCTCCAACAGAAGAAAATGTCTCTGTATCAGTATTTTTCATGTTATGTATGGGACCCATTTAGTAGGTCATGAAATCAATTTTGTGATTTCATTTTTAAAAACAAAATAAAATTTGAAATATCAGAGTGCTTTGTATAAATCCTTCGCCAGAATCAGGCACCTTGCAGGGAATACTAAGGTCAGTTTCAATATGTGAAAAGATATTTGATGGAGGGGATATGATGAATATAGTATTTGTTGATTGCTTAAGAAATGGTTTTTCAATCATTTGTTCACTGATGTTTGGTTTTCATAACAAAATGGCTGATGTGCAGTCTAGTGGTATATTATATCTTGCAATTGGATATAAAATCTGAGGTGTTCTACTGAGATTCAGTTGCAAATTGAATGTTTTGGAAAGATGTTATCTAGGGTATAAATATATATACACACATATACATATATATTTGGTTAGTGGCAATTGTAACATTCAAAATTGTTTTTAAAATGGATCATTTCTTTTTTAAAAGAAGGAGGAATAATCAAAATTTGCAAAGTCATGTTCAAGTTCTACCTCTGGATCTGGAAGTGTGACCAGTGAGAATTATGAGAAAAATAATGACTCTAATCTGCAAACATCAACTGCATTTGAACACATTTCAAAAAGAAAAAAGTCAGTGTAAGACGTTATAATGATTATTTAAAATATGGTTTTATCAAATGTGAAAAACCCTTTGAAAGTGACAGACCTCAATGTGTTATTTGTAATAATAATCTTGCAAATGAAAGCTTAAAACCTTCAAAATTAAAAAGGCACTTAGAAACACAGCATGCTGAACTTATTGATAAGCCTCTTGAATATTTTCAAAGGAAGAAAAAAGACGTAAAGTCACCAACACCATTTCTTAGCTATTCTACTGTCAGTGAGAAAGCCTTATTGTCATCGTACTTAGTTGCGTATCGTGTGGCAAAAGAGAATATGGCTTACACAGCTGCAGAAAAAATTATTCTACCAGCATGCTTGGATATGGTGCGTACAGTTTTTGATGATAAATCTGCAGATAAATTAAAAACTATTCCTAATGATAACACAATAGCTCTTCAAATTTGTACAATTGCCGAGCATTTAGAGGCCACACCTACTACTCGATTACGTTCAGGAATAGACTTTGCAGTTCAGTTTGATGCAAGCACTGATCCTGGAAGCTGCACAGCCCTTTTAGTCTATGTGAGATACGTGTGGCAAGGTGACTGGATGGAGGATGTTTTGTGGTGTTTAACCTTAACCTCATGCCTAAGTGAGGTAGGTATTTCACAGAATTGGGAAAGTACATTGTTGGCCACTATAACTTACACTGGAAAGACTGCAGAGGAGCCAGAAGTGACGGAACAGCAAGCGTAACGGGAACAGAGCAGAGCAATTAAAAGGTGCTCGAGGTGACCAGTGCCACGGGGAACCACTGTTTTATCCATTGTGAAGCATTAGTGACCAGAGAGAGCCCACAAAATCTCATGGAGGTATTGAAAAATGCGGGGAAAGTTGTTAATTTTATTAAAGGAAGCTCACTAAACAGCCAACTGCTTGAAACCTTCTGTTTAGAGATTGGAACTAACTATACCCACTTACTATATCATACCAAAGTCCGCTGGTTATCTCAAGGGAAAATACTAAGCAGGTTTATGAACTCAGGAACGAGATCCACATTTTTCTCACTGAGAAGAAATCTCATTTGGCAACTGTTTTTGAGGATGATATTTGGGTAATGAGACTGGCATATTTAACATATTTTTGGCATCCTTAATGAACTCAGTTTAAAACTACAGGGGAAAAACGATGTATTCCAACAGATGGAATGGGTCCAAGGATTCCAAAAGACATTATTATTGTGGCAAGTGAGGCTGAAAAGCAACCGTCTAGCTACTACATGTTTCCAAGATTGTTGCAGCACATCGAAGAGAATGTTATTGATGAGAACATTTTGGAGGAAATAAAACGAGAGATACTGTTGCATCTCACGTCTCTCTCTCAAATCTTTAACCATTTCTTCCCAGAAGAGAAATTCGAAACACTAAGACAAAATTGTTGGGTAAAAGATCCATTTGCTTTTCAAAACCCAGAATTAATAACTGAGTTAGACCTGGTGCCTGAAGAAGAGAATGAATTATTGCAGCTCAGTTCTTCATTCACATTGAAACATGATTATGAGGCATTAAGTTTATCAGCATTTTGGATTAAGATAAAGGAAGGTTTTCCTTTGCTAAGTCGAAAGAGCATCCTGCTACTATTACCATTCACACCAACTAGTTTGTGTGAACTGGGATTTTCGATCTTAACCCAGTTAAAAACAAAGGAAAGGAATGGATTCCGTGTTGCAGCAGAGATGCAGGTAAGCACTCTCCTCCTGTGTTCCAGACTGGAATGAGCTCTTGCGCAGGCAGGACACTCCCCACATTAAATCAGTCTGACCCGGTTTTTGTTTGCGTTTCACGTTTTGTGATCCTTTCCTGTGTTGTATTTAAATGTTAATATAGCAGTGTATGTGGTAACATATGTTTTATTTTTGTTAAATTTAAATACTAATAAAATAATTTTATGTCCATTGAGCAGAAATTAATGAATTTTGATTAGCAGTCATGCGCTGTTGTAGAGGCATTTGGGATATGAAATGAAGAAAAAAGATCATTCTCTAGTGGAGCTTAGTTCTGGCAAGGGGGGAAAGATGATAAATGTAATAAATACAACCTTTATAATATTTAGCAGATAATAAGTGCTGTAGGAATGGGCTTCCCCAGTGGCTCAATGGTAAAGAATCCCCCTGCAATGCAGGAGACAAGAGACATGGGTTCAATCCCTGGGCCAGGAAGATGCCCTGGAGGAGGGCATGGCAACCCACTCCAGTATTCTTGCCTAGAGAGTTACATGGACAGAGGAAACTGATGGGCTACAGTCCCTGGGGTCACAAAGTTGGGACATGGCTGAGCACACATGCAATGCAACAAGTGCTATGGAAAGTAATAAGAAAGGAGGTCAGGGAAGTACTTGAGGACCAAATCATGGAGGACTGTGGACAATTCTAGGGCCTCTGGGTTTTGCCAGTAACAAGGAGAGCAATTGAAGGGTTCTGTGCAGGAGAGACGTGGTGCAAATTAGGTTTTCAAAAACTCCCTCTGACTTCTGTTTTGAGAATAGATTGAATTTAAAGGTTGCCTCTCTAAAGAAGTCCTTCCTAATCACCTTAGTTTGGGTACATCCTTTATTATTCTATTTCTTTGCTTGCTTGGTGGTGTGTAATTTCTAATATATGTATTTATTTGATTACTGGTTCTGTCAGTCTGCCACCTTGGAATGCATGCTCCATAGGAGCAGAAATTGTGTTCCATCTTGCATGATACATAGTAAGTGGATATTTCATTTACATCTGCTGAGGCACAAATGAATCTGTGATACCTATCACTTGTAACCTGAGGTCATATTCCCTGGAATAATTAATCAATGTATGGCAAATTTCTTTGCCCCTTTTTTACATTTAAATATCTGATTTTGGGGGATTTAGCTGGTGATCCAGTGGTTAAGACTTCACCTTCCAGTGCAGGGGGTTCAGGTTCAACCCCTGGTCAGGGGACTAACCTTGTGGTTCAGTCAGTCTGCCACCTTGGAATGCATGCTCCATAGGAGCAGAAATTGTGTTCCATCTTGCATGATACATAGTAAGTGGATATTTCATTTACATCTGCTGAGGCACAAATGAATCTGTGATACCTATCACTTGTAACCTGAGGTCATATTCCCTGGAATAATTAATCAATGTATGGCAAATTTCTTTGCCCCTTTTTTACATTTAAATATCTGATTTTGGGGGATTTAGCTGGTGATCCAGTGGTTAAGACTTCACCTTCCAGTGCAGGGGGTTCAGGTTCAACCCCTGGTCAGGGGACTAACCTTGTGGTTCAGTTGGTAAAGAATCCACCTGCAATGAGGGAGACCTGGATTTGATCCCTGGGTTGGGAAGATCCCCTGGAGAAGGGAAAGGCCAGTATTCTGGCCTGGAGAATTCCATGGACTGTATAGTCCATGGGGTTGCAAAGAGTCGGACACAACTGAGCGACTTTCACTTCACTTCAGGGACTAGGGTCCCAAATGGTGCGAGGTGTGACCAAGATTTTTTTTAAAGTCTGATCTTTGTCAGATTAGAAGTGTCCCCAAATGGCACTGATTGATGTTGCTTCCTCACATCATTGCTGAAAATTAAGCAACTTAATTGCTTAACATGTCTTCCTCAAACTGCTTTCAACTTCTGCCTCGTATTTCCTGACCCCGCTCCCCACCTATTTCTTTCTTTGGGCATGGTCTTTCTCTAAAATCACAGGTTAGTGATTCCTTTCCATCAGCCTCTCCTAGCATTATTGTAATCTTTGGGGATTTTTAAAGTTTTTTCTACTCTGTTAAAAATAATAGATTTATCCCCCTTTTGGGTGCTTTCAGCTGGAAGACAACTCTCCACGAATAGCTCACATTTCTGCATAATCTGAATCCTCTGAATGAAAGTATTTGGATTTAAATTAAGAATATGCAAGTAAGGGAATATTCCAGGATGGTGAGACTAGAACATCCTTCTTCCTAAGAAACCTCCCTGGGAAGTAAAAGTCAAGTCTTCTCCATTTCCCTGGAGACATTTACTTGCCTTCCAAGAGTAATGAGTAATCTCCTGTGGAGAAGGGTGGGAAGATGTACCAGTAGCCCCTTAAAACCCGCCTCCTGTGGTGCAAGCGCTGAGTGAAGAGCTGAGGCCTGTGGGAACTGCAGCAAAGGCAGCAAACCCACATGCTGATCTGATTCTCTGTTTTTTCTTGCTGTAAATAATAAGTTGTATCTCTGACCCAAAGGTCTTGTATCTTTATGGCCAACATATGTCACTTCTATAGTTCACGGGGTCACAATGAGCCAGACACAACTTAGTGACTGAACAACAACGTCACTTCTACAAAATCCCCTTTACCGTGTGTGACAACATCATCACAGGTTTCAGGGATTAAGACTTGGCCATCTTTAGTGGGAATCGTTATTCAGCCTATCACAGTCTACCCCCAGTCCTCACAGACTCTTATACGTCCAACGTGAAAAATACATTCATCTATTCCAGGGGCTTCCCAAAATCTCAGCTCATTACAGCATCAACTCAAATCTCATATCTCTTCATCTAAATTATGTATGGGTGTACTTCTGGGTATAACCTATCCTGGAACAAAATCTGTGGACCTGTGAAATTAGAAAGTAAGTCTGTGTTTCAAAAATAAGAGTGGTGGGACAGGCATAGGGTAACAGGTCCTTCCTCATTCAGTAAGGGAGAGAATGAAGGAAAAGAGCCAGTTGATCACTTGTCAACCTAGGCAAACTCCCGTAAGTTTCAAAGCATAGAAATAACTTCCATGGCTCATGCCTCTGCCCCCTGGACTCATTCCAGTCTCCAGAGCTCTCCACCCTTGGAATCATCTTTTCTTATCAAGAGTAATACAGCTCTGTTGTTCACAGCCTGTTTTCTGCCTGTAGAATTTTGAGAATCTGACAGCTTTTACAATTTTGTCCTCTGTCCCTTTTCATCCAACGTGACTATGTTTCTGTTGGTACACATTCTTATAAACATTGTGGGTGATAAATTCACTCCGTTAGAAGAGGCTACTCCACAGATATTTCCTGAACGATTTCATTTCTCTTTCTGGCTTCTGAGTCATGCTGCTGCTGCTGCTGCTGGTAAGTCGCTTCAGTCGTGTCTGACTCTCTGCGACCCCATAGATGGCAGCCCACCAGGCTTCTCCATCCCTGGGATTCTCCAGGCAAGAACAGTGGAGTGGGTTGCCATTTCCTTGTCCAATGCATGCAAGTGAAAAGTGAAAGTGAAGTCACTCAGTTGTGTCTGACTCTTAGCGATCCCATGGACTGACTATAGCCTACCGGGTTCCTCCATCCATGGGGTTTTCCAGGCAAGAGTACTGGAGTGGGGTGCCATTGCCTTCCCCGTTCTGAGTCATAGACCCCTTCAAAGAGCCCTCTATGTACTTGAATCTTTTTTTGTACTTCCCAAGCACTAGCAAAAGTCTCTCCACACTTAAAATGGTTAAGATGATAACTTTAATGTGTATTTTACCACAGTTAAATTTTTAATTAGAAAAAAAAGACAATACCTCACCAACCACATCATTGGCTAACTCTCCAGAGCATCCTTTCCTGACACTGAATCTCAACTCCAGCATTATTTGCAATCTATGTAGTCTAAGAATTTCCTAAATAAAATTCTGCTAACTTTTTGTAACAGTTTTCTCCACTTTTTTCTTTCACATTTTACCAAAAGCAACAAGGAGAAACCAGGTCACACCTTCAGAACTTCACTGGAAAATCTCAACCAAATACCCAAATTTGTTGCTTACAGTTTCCATTTTCTGTATAATTTATAGGATACAGTATTACCATTATATAACAACCCCCTTGCTTCCAATTTCCAAAAACATATTCCTCTTTTCCTCCTGAGACTTTATCAGCAGACACCAATATTTCTTTTTTTGACTGTGTCACATGGCAGACAGGATCTTAGTTCCCTGAGTGGGGTTCAAACCCCTGCCTCTGCAGTGGCAGCTTGGAGTCTTAACCACTGGACGCCAGGGAAGCCTCCCAAGCCCGCATTTCTACTAACTGTGTGTTAATGGCAATCTAGGATTTTCTGTCATGTTCCTCAAACTTCTTTCAGCTTCTACCCATTACCCACTTCCAAACCACTTTCATATTTTTAGTATTTGTTACAGTAGAGTTGGCACAGTTTGGAGCCAGAAAAAAATTCTTGTGATGATTGAACTCACCACACTCCTTCTCCAATTCCACTTCTTCTTTGGGGCATGCTCCTGGCAGACTCTGGCCAAGATTAGCCAAGGGTAAGATGCCCATGGTGTCCCTCCCAAGCTCAGTTTTGGAAGTGAAGACGAAGGGAGGCAGAAAGACAGACACTTTCAGAGACCAAAACCTGTACTCACTTCCTATTGCTGCTATAACAAATGACCACAATATGAATGGCTTAAAGCAACATGGATTTATTATCTTTTGGAGGCAGAAGTCCAATGATAATCTCACTGGACTAAAGGTGTCAGCAGGGTTTGTTCCTTCTGGAGACCCCAAGGAAGAATCTGTTTCCTTGAGTTTTCAAGCTTCTAGGGTCTTCCTGCATTCGCTGTCTCACAGCACCTTCCTGCATCTTCAAAGCCAGCAGCAAAGCACTTTCAAATATCTCTCTGCTTCCATCACCACATTGCCTTCTCTCTATGATTGCCCTCACTTATGAATCCACTGGACCCATCCGGACGATCCATTATAATCCCTCCATCTCAGGATCCCTAATTTAACCACATTTGCAAAGTCTCTTTTACCATATAAGCTGATATATTCATAGGTTCCATAGGACTAAGACATGGACATCTCTGTGGGACCATTACTCAGTTGACCACAACTGAAAATAAACACAAGGAACAAACAAGACAATGATAAGCATTTAAAGGGACTTCCCAGGTGGTGTTAGTGGTAGAGAATCTGTCTGCCAATGGAGGAGACAGGAGAGACATGGCTTCCATCCCAACTCTTGGATCAGGAAGATCCCCTGGAATAGGAAATGGCAACCAGCTCCAGTATTCTGCCTGGGAAATTCCACGGACAGAGGCGCCTGGCAGGCTACAGTTCATGGGGTCACAAAAGAGCTGGATGTGACTGAACGACTGAGCACAAGTATTTAAAACATTCATTGAGAGGTCATTGCGAAACGTCGTTCAAACCTTCAAATTCATTCTCTTTCTTGCTTCATCCTCCAGCAACCAAAAATTCCAACCAGCAAACAAGACAAAATTTTCAATAAGGAAGTTCAGGAATGAAAGCACTTGTTCAGGAGGACAAAGTTCAAATTAGTACTGTGTCCAAGGTCTTTAAGATATAAAATATGACCCTGGAAATTCCCTGGTGGTCCAGTGGTTAGGACTCCATGCTTTCACTGCTGAGGGCATGGGTCCAATTGCTGGCTGGGGAAATAGATTCTGCAAGCTTCGAGGTAGGATCAGAAAGAAAAAAAGGTATGACCCTAGCTTTTTTAGTCAGATCTCAACCTGCACCCTATTTATCAGTGAAAATAAAACTATACCTTTTTCAAGAGAAGCCCCATGCTTTCTCATTGTTCTGCCTTTGCTCAGGCAATGGTTCCATCTGAAATCTCTTTTCTCCCAATTCTGTATATCAGCATTCTCTTCTTTCTTCTAGAATGTCACATAAGGAGAATGATCCAGTGTGTATTCTATTATGTTTAGCTTCTTTCATTAACCATATGTATATTTTTAGATTCTTCATTGTTTGCTCCTTTGTGTCTCTTAGTTTTATTTTATTGTAGACTACATCACAATTTGCTTATCCCTTCCTTGCTGGGTATCTGCATTGTTTAGGGACTACTGCGAATTAAGCTGCTATGCATATCTCATGTATAAATCTTTCAGTTCAGTTCAGTCACTCAGTCGTGTCTAACTGTGCAACCCCACGGACTGCAGCATGCCAGGCTTCTCTGTCCATCACCAACTCCTGGAGCCTACTCAAACTCATGTCCATTGAGTTGATGATACCATCCAATCATCTCATCCTCTGTTGTCCCCTTCTCCTCCCTCCTTCAATCTTCCCACATCAGGGTCTTTCCCAATGAGTCAGTTCTTTGCATCAGGTAACCAAAGTATTGGAGTTTCAGCTTCAACATCAGTCCTTCCAATGAATATTCAGGACTGATTTCCTTTAGGATGGACTGGTTGGATCTCCTTGCTGTCCAAGGGACTCTCAAGAGTCTTCACCACAGTTCAAAATTCTTTGGCGTTCTGGTTGCTTTATAGTCCCACTCTCACATCCATACGTGACTACTAGAAAAAAACATAGCTTTGACTCAATTACTTTGTTGGCTAAATAATGTTTCTGCTTTTTAATATGCTGTCTAAGTTGGTCATAGCTTTTCCTCCAAGGGGCAAACGTGTTATAATTTCATGGCTGCAGTTACCATCTGCAGTGATTTTGGAGCCCCCCAAAATAAAATCTGTCACCGTTTCCACTGTTTCCCCATCTATTTGCAATGAAGTGATGGGACCAGATGCCATGATATTTGTTTTCTGAATGTTGAGTTTTAGGCCAACTTTTTCACTCTGCTCTTTCACTTTCATCAAGAGGCTCTTTAGTTCTTCTTTGCTTTCTGCCATAAGTGTGGTGTCATCTGCATGTCTGAGGTTATTGATATTTCTCATGGCAATCTTGATTCCAGCCTTTGCTTCATCCAGCCTGGCATTTTGCAGGATGTACTCTACATATAAGTTAAATAAGCTGGGTGACAATATACAGCCTAATGTCCTTCTTTCCTGACTTGGAACCAGTCTGTTGTTCCATGTCCAGTTCTAACTGTTGCTTCTTGGCCTACATACAGATTTCTCAGGACGCAGGTCAGGTGGTCTGGTATTCCCATCTCTTGAAGGATTTTCCACAGTTTATTGTGATCAACACAGTCAAAGGCTTTGGCATAGTCAACAAAGCAGAACTAGTTGTTTTTCTGGACCCCTCTTGCTTTTTCGATGATCCAGTCGATGTTGGCAATTTGATTTCTGGTTCCTCTGCCTTTTCTAAAACCAGCTTGAACATCTGGAAGTTCACAGTTCATGTATTGTTGAACCTGGCTTGGAGAGTTTTTGAGCATTACTTTTGAGCATTACTTTGCTAGCGTGTGAGATGAGTGCAATTGTGTAGTAGTTTGAATATTCTTTGGCATTGCCTTTCTTTGGGTTTGGAATGAAAACTGACCTTTTCCAGTCCTGTGACCACTGCTGAGTTTTCCAAATTTGCTGGCATATCGAGTGTAGCACTTTCACATCATCATCTTTCAGGATTTGAAATAGCTCCACTGGACTTCCTTCACCTCCACTAGCTTTGTTCATAGTGATGCTTCCTGAGGCCCACTTGACTTCGCATTCCAGGATGTCTGGCTCTAGGTGAGTGGTCACACCATCATGGTTATCTGGTTCATAAAGACCTTTTTGTATAGTTCTTCTGTGTATTCTTGCCACCTCTTCTTAATATCATCTGCTTCTGTTAGGTCCATACCATTTCTGTCCTTTAATGTGCCCATCTTTGCATGAAATATTCCCTTGGTATCTCTAATTTTCTTGAAGAGATCTCTAGTCTTTCCCAATCTATTATTTTCCTCTTTCTTTGCATTGATCACTGAGGAAGGCTTTCTTATCTCTCCTTGCTATTCTTTGGAACTCTGCATTCAAATGGGTATATCTTTCTTTATCTCCCTTGCCTTTAGCTTCTCTTCTTTTCTCAGCTGTTTGTAAGGCCTCCTCAGACAATCATTTTTCCTTTTTGCATTTCTGTTTCTTGGGGATGGTCTTGATCACTGCCTCCTGTATAATGGCAGGAACCTCCGTCCAGTGTTCTTCAGGCACTCTGCCTATCAGCTCTAATCCCTTGAATCTATTTCTCACTTCCACTGTATAGTCATAAGGGATTTGATTTAGGTCACACCTGAATGAACTAGTGGTTTTCCCTACTTTGTTCAAGTTAAGTCTGAGTTTTGGAATAAGGAGTTCATGATCTGAGCCACAGTCAGCTCCCAGTCTTACTTTTGATGACTTTATAGGGCTTCTCAATCTTTGGCTGCAAGAATACAATCAATCTGATTTTGTTGTTGACATCCGGTGATGTCCATGTGCAGTCTTCTCTTGTGTTGTTGGAAGAGGGTGTTTGCTATGACCAGTGCGTTCTCTTGGCAAAACTCTGTTAGCCTTTGCCCTGTTTCATTTTGTACTCCAAGGCCAAATTTGCCTGTTACTCCAGACATATTTTCATTTTTTTCTTTGGCAAATACCTAGTAGTAGAATATCTTCCTTGGTGAGGTGTCTGCTCATATTTTAAAAGCAGATGCCATTTAAAAATTTGGGTGGTTTTTCTTATTTTTGAGTTGTTGAATTCTTTCTATTTTGTAGATGAAAGCATTAAAGCAGTAGTCAGTATTTACATTATTGTGTCTCATGAATATTATTCATAGCTGAGCTTAGAGTATTCTGTGATTATGTTTTTTTTCTTGTAAACTTGCTTAACTTAGAGGTAATAATTGTCTCCCTTCTCCCAAGTTTATTTGCTTGGTATTCTGTTAACACATACATTTGTAATCATGGTTAAATTATCTGCAAGATGTATAAATCCCTCAATGCATTCGAAAGCATTAGTCAATACACCAAGTGATTTCTTTAGCTCTGTCTGTCTCTCTCTCTGTGGGTTTTTTTTTTTTTTTTCTTTTCTTGGAAACATCCTTCCTAGAGCTGTCAGCACAATGAATGGAAATGGCTTGCTCTCAAGTTCATCTCTGAAATTTCATACTCTTGAGATTTATCCTAAAGACTTCCACAGAGAAAGTCAAATAAACAGGATTAGGAAAATGGCCTTGGCTCTTTCAACAATAACATAGACATCAGGAAACAGTGGTGCACTGCCTTCAAATTTTTGAGGGAAAATGATTTTCAACTTAAAATTCTCTCCAACCAAATTCTCAGTAAAGTGTGAGGGTAGAATAATGCTATTTTACATTATTATGCAAAAGTCAAAAAATTGAGCCCCTATGGCATGTTCTGAAGATGCTGTTGGAAGATGCGATCTAAAAAAAGAAGGAAGACAGGAGATCTAGGAAACGACATCACCTCAAGAGAGAGGAGAGCAGCACCTTCCTGGACCAGCACCTTCCTAACCAGCACTTTCCTAACCAGCACCTTCCTAACCAGCACCTTCCTAACCAGCACCTTCCTAACCAGCACCTTCCTGGACCACTGCAAGACAGCTACACAGCAGCTTGAGGCAGTGAGCTCAGATTGGGACAGTAGACTGGACAAGAAAGGGTGTTTCCAAGAAACGAAAAGAGAGGGAGAGTGAGACACCTGAAATATTGACCGATGCTTTAAAATGCATTGAGGGATTTACAAGCCTTGTAGAAAATTTGACCATGATCATAAGTGTACATATTACACCAAGCAAACAAATAAGCCAGTGGTGGGGAATTGTGGGAGAAAGACGGTGACTACTTCCAGGGTAAGCATGAAGTTCACAAGAAAGGAAACAGAACCATAGAATACTACAATTCAGCCATGAATAATACTCACAGCTCAGTTCAGTTCAATCACTCAGTCGTGTCCGACTCTTTGTGACCCCAAAGATCGCAGCCCGTCAGGCCTCCCTGCCGGGGTCCAGCCCCGGTGGATTCAGGGAAATTCGAAGTGGGGATGGTGTGGGTGAGGAAAACTTATTTATTTAGAAATGTAAAAGAAATTAAGAAGAAATGGTATAGTAGGAAAATTTAGTGGAGAAAAGAGGCTGAATAACTTGGTTTATGGGGAAAGCCAATAAAATCTCAGGACAAGAGATCTGCACCATCTACATTAGGCCACCGGTGCCCACTGAATATCAAAGGGTGCCCTGCCTTAGGCTCCCTTTCCGTGGATCTTAGAAGCCAGGGCAAGTAAGTAGACATCGTGAGCCTCCCCGCTCCAGATGAGAATTCAGCCAGAAAAGGAGAGGGAGGGAAAGGGAGAAAGAGAGAGAGACACACACACACAGGGGGAGCCAGATTTCCAAGAAACTAGCTGAAGAGACTAGTCTGAGAAACTGGTCCATCCTTTATTGTTCAGAAGGCTTTTATACTTTTGATTGTACACAGAGATCAATGGGTTATACAAAGTTATGCAGGTCAGCAGCCCTGACTCTTATCAAAACCAGGCTTTCTCTCTGCATACCTAGTTGTACACACAAGTCTTACGTGATTTACATCATCTTCTGGCCAGAAAGCCAATTAGCATTTTATGGGCTTTTTTCTGATAAGGGTTTGTCAACCAGAAGACTTATTTGTGCTGTTCTTCCCAAAGTCTGGTGCCACTCTCAGAAAGCACTAAATAAAGTCACATTCTTACATAGCAAAGATACAACAATTTATAACAAGTAAAAGGAGTACAGTGATTTATAACAAAGAAAAGTAATTAACTCAAAAGTCTAGTGTTGCTAACATCAAAACTACTATACTCCTTTTTCTATATCCCTATTACATTGATTAATATCCTTCAGGTGTCTAAAAGATAAAGAATATGGAGGCCTGGCAGCAGTCATTGAGTCAACAGTGAAAACCCATCACCAATATGATTTTTAGCTCTTTAGAAAAGGCTCTGTATCTTTAAGATGCTTTAAGCTTTGTGCCTGTGGAGGTTGGGGGGCTGTAAACAATTCACAAGATGTAAAAAGTCCGGGGGAACCTGTCAGGCAAGTTAGAGGGCCATCAGAGGGGGTTTGAGCTGAAACATTCCTCTCATGTGCAGGAGACTGAAGCCCTGAGTTAATTCTTTTTAGAGGAAAGTGGTCAGGGATGGCCCCCTGTTATGTCAGAAGAGTGGAAAGCACAGTACAGTAAGGCAGGCAGACTCTGGTGTTTGGGGGCAGATGTTCAGGAAAACTCAGGGGGAACCCCTGAAGTCAGATCACGCCTTTGCGTTTTGTTGGGCTTCCTTCCTCATGACCTTTGCCATGGGCGGGATTCCTCACGCTGGCTCCCAGCATCACCCTGTCCATCACCAACTCCCAGAGTTTACTCAAACTCATGTCCATCAAGTCAGTGATGCCATCCAGCCATCTCATCCTCTGTCATTCCCTTCTCCTCCCGCCTTCAATCAACCCCAGCATCAGGGTCTTTTCCAATGAGTCAGCTCTTCGCATCAGGTGGCAAAGTATCATATACCCACAAGTCATAATAATGTAAATGCTGCTTATGGAGTGGAAGCTTTTGATACAAACTACCTGGGGGCTTCCCTAGTGGCTCAGTGGTAAAGAATCCACCTGCGAATGAGCCCTGGTCTGGGACGATCACACATGCCTCGGAGCAGCTAAGCCCACACACCGCAAGACTGAAGCGCCTGAGCTCTACAACCTGTCCTCCACAAGAAGAGAAGCCACGTCAAGGAGAAACCTGTGCACTGCAACTAGAGAGTAGCCCCTGCTCACTGCAACTAGAGAAAGACTGCAGGCAGCAAGCAAGACCCAGTGAAGTCATAATAGTAAGTACGTAAGTGTTAGTCGCTCAGTCGTGCTCGACTCTTTGTGACCCCATGGACTGCAGCCCACCAGGCTCCTGTGGCCATGAGATTTTCTAGGCAAGATACTGGAGTGGAGTGGGTTGCCATTTCCTTCTCCAGGTATCAAACCTGGGTCTCCTGCACTGCAGGCAGATTCTTTACCGACTGAGCTACATGGGAAGCCATAGTAAAAATAAATAAATCTTAAAAAAAAAAAAAAAAAAGACTTGCCTAAAGAAAGATACAGAAGAGTGCATTTTTCCCTCAGTGTATTTGGCTGCACTAGGTCTTTATTGCAGCATGTGAGATCTTTAGTTGCAGCATGGGAGATCTTTAGCTGTGGCATGCAAACTTTTAGTTGCAGCTTGTGGGATCAAGTTCCCTGACCATGGATTGAACCCAGGCTCCCTGCATTGGAAGCATGAAGTCTTAGCTGCTGAACCTCCAGGGAAGTCCTAAGGCTGCCTTTTGAGGATATGTGGAGTTAAAGTTCAAATTTCCTTTATCATGGTGGGGAGTCAAAGATACTATCCAAGATGGAAACATCAAGAAACAGCATATAGGTTTATTATTTGGAAATGTGGAAGTCAATACCAGGGGGAAAAAACCTGCTGAAAAAATTTTAAATGCTTATTTCTGGAAAGTGGACTTCAGTTACGAAGGGACTGGACAGGCAATGAGGGTTTTGATTAAAATTTCAAAAACAAAAAAAGGAGATTAAAAGAAAACTTTAATAATGCAAATGCTGTCAATTATTAAATGTAAATTTAATAATGTAAATTATTATTTATATTAAAAGTTAAATTTATTAAATGTAAATTTAATAATGTAAATTCTAGAATCCTCCCACCCTACCTCTCACAGACCTCCCACATTTATCACGTGTCTGCCAGGCACTCAGTTCAAAGCTATTATCACCGAGGGACTGAGGACTTGGCCCTCCACGTGGAGTTCTGCTAATCTTTGCTCCCTGCACTGATATCTCAGGAATTCTGCATCTATCTGGAAAGGAATCTGTAACATTCGACAAGTTACTTAATTTCCCTGAAGTTACTCACCTGTAAACGGGAGTGATAAACCTAGCTCAAAGAGGTATTGTGAAAAGGCAATGAAAAATATGCATGCCAGAGGGCTTGGCACTTAGTAAAAAATAATATAAAGCAAACATCATTCACTTATTATTGGGCCGTTGAGAAACAGGGCGTCTTTGAAAGCTGCCGGTGTGAAACTTGGAAAAATCTTCCCATAGGGGACTGAACTCGTCCTTCTCCAGCCTGGCTTCTTGAGAGCTCCCTCCCTGTGGACTCCGGCCACGGTTAGCTGAGGGCAACAGTCCCGCCCAGGATGATGTCCCAACTCGATCCCGGAGCTGAAGCATAAAGTGGGGGACAGGAAGTGAGCGCGGGTGCGGATTGGGCAAAGAGCGCGGCGCGGAGGCTGCTCGGGGAGAACCAGACTGGGAGGGGAGGGGCGGGTCCCGGAGCAGGGTCGTCCGAAGTGCCCGCGATGGCTGGCCCGGGGCGCGCGCGCGGGGGGCGCCCGCGTCCGGCGCTCCTACTGCTGCTGCTGCTACAGCTGCGGTGGCCCCAGGTCCCCGGCGCTGCGGGTGCGCGCTGGAGCGGGCCAGGTACCACCCCGCACCTGCAGACCATTTTCCTGGGCCGCTGCGCCGAGCAGATCGCACTGCAGAACCCGG
>SJXQ01004060.1:71134-154780 GCA_006408695.1 Aepyceros melampus | reverse complement strand
GGGTAAAGGGGAGGGGTGGGAAAAAGGGGGAGAGGTGGGACAAAGAGGGAGCGCGTGGGATAAAGAGGGAGGGGGTGGGGAATCTACTAGGTGACTGAGTGCGCTGTAGGGGTCTGGAGGTGAATCGTGTGTGTGTGTGTGTGTGTGTGTGTGTGTAAGTGTGTAAAGATGAGGAGGGTGTATGTGGGGGCTCGTGGATGGGGATGAGGCAGCGGTGTGTTTGGATCGCAACCAGCTTAAAATTTAAGCAGAATGCTCAGACCCAGGAACGTGGTCTCCAGCTGGAATTCCCGGAGCCCAGCTACTCTGAGAGTTCAAATTTTACATCTTCTCATTTAGAGGGCATTTAAAAGTCTGAGTCTCTCTTGCCAGCACTGTGGTACTTAGTAATTTTTGTTCCTTCTTGGGACACACTTTTTCAGGTTTCACAAAGCCCTTTTTTTTTGTGCTATTTGTTTTTATTGAGATGCATTTTTGGCAAATAAAAAAGAACAGAGAGTAACACGGGGAACACCCATGTTATTCAGTGCCCAGCGTGAGAAATAACAAGGTAGGAAAGGCGTGGGAAGTGTTTTTGGAAAGCCAGGCGGGACTAGGGCTCTGGAGGTTGCTGCGGGCTCTGGAGGTTGTGCTTCCTGCCTTAGCTGGAGCTGGAAGCCCTTTTCCACACGTGGTCCTCCCTCCTGAGTTTACTAACAGGAGGTCCTGCCTGTCCGCCTGCTCGCACCTGGCCTCCAAGCCCAGATGGACCTGTGTCTAAGCGAAGGGGTGCCTGAAGCCAGGAGCCCATGTGATTTATCAGGATCCTCTCCTTCTAGTTCCCTGCATTCTCTGCCACCTCTGTGAGCCTGTTCTAAGTTCCACAAGATGTATGTGGCACCTCTGAAAGACATTTCCACTCTCAGCTTTCTAAATCCATCACAAAAGTTATTTTTCTTCCTCTTCTGAATTGAGGTTAATGCATGAGTCATGGCAATTTCCTGTCTTTTTTGTATGCCCACTTCTGCAGTGCTGATATTTGACAAAATCGCTCATAAAAAACACTTGGAGAGAGAAGAGGAAATGTATCACACTGGAATGTAGTCTTTTAAAAAAAAAAACCAACAACCAAAACAAACATGTGCTTTTCTGCAGGGACAAGAACTGCACAGCCATCTGGGAAGCCTTTAGAGTGGTGCTGGATAAGGATCCCTGTTCCGTGCGCCCCTCGGATTATGACCTTTTTATTAACCTCTCCAGACACTCCATCCCCAGAGACAAGGTAACCCTGCCTTCAGACACTGCTCTGCTTCATCAAGCAGCCAGCTCACAAGGAGTGCCGGTTGCCTGGTGGGAAGGTGGCTCTGTCTTCACTCGTGCCCCTGGGTCTCCTGCCTGTCGTGGGCAGAAGGAGCTTTCTTAAGTCAAGAACTCAGTGCAGGAACTACTAGAACATCAGGATGTCACCACACGTTTCCCACGGGACCACTGTACCTGGCCAGTTCTGAACAATCTCCATCCTGACCTACCCCAGAGGGTTGAACCTTGAGGACTTCAGAAAACCCCCCTCCCAATATCCTTCCAGGAGACCAGTCCCTCCTCTCACCAGGCCTTAAGATGATGTCCATTCAGGACCAGTTTCTTTAAGAAACTGGTCAACGTGTACACAAATGGTTTAGGTGTGTGCATCCTATCTGCACTCTAGTCCCTAATACAGTGAACGTAAGTGAAAGCATCCTAGTAAACTGCTTGTTTAGAACAACACCTTGAGTTTAGAGAAAGCTAATACCATTTTTATTTCTCTGCCATAAATTCTTTTCTTCTTAATGAAGGACATATTTATTTTTGACATAAAATCTTAACTTGATTTTTTAAATTGTGAAGTCCTGTAGCACTGATGTTTACAAATGAAAACATCTGAATTTTTTTTTTTTTTTTTAGGTAAAGGCAGGTGAATGGAACTGGGAGGTTCAAACGTATAATAGGCTCAAAATGTACTTTTTGAATATATGTTGCCATTTGAACCTTGCAGTTGCTCTGTCAGTGAGAAGAGGAGCTGTTTCTTTTTTTTTCTTTTCTTTTGGCTGTGCTGTGCAGTATGACGGATCTCAGTTCCCTGACTAGGAATCAAACCTGCGACTCCAGTAATGGAAGTGCAGAGTCTTAGCCATTGGACTGCCAGAAAAGTGCCTGCTTGCATGCGTGCTAAATCGCTTCGGTCATGGCTGACTCTTTGTGGTCCCATGGACTGTAGCCCACCAGCTTCCTCTGTTCATGGGATTCTCCAGGCAAGAATACTGGAGTGGGGTGCCATGCCCTCCTCCAGGGGACATTCCTGACCCAGGGATGGAACCTGCACCTCTTAGGTGCCTTGGCAGCTGGGTGCTTTACCACTAGCGCCACCTGGGAAGGCTCACGGAAGCGCCTGGGAGCTGCTATATTTGTTCTCCTTTCTTACAGACTTTGACTGACAGACTCATAAACACTGAGCTCCTCTTATGTAGCAGGCATTGCTCTCAGGGTTTCAGTTGCAATAGGGAACACAGTCTGCCCTTGGGTAGCATCCAGTCTAGACCAAGACCCTGGTTGGGATACTGAGGATATGATGGTGTGATGAGGGGAATATTGTTATTTGTGTGATTAGTTTCTGGAAACACTGTAACTTTATAGGAGAAAACTATAAAATATAATGTAAAAGTAATGTGTTTTTGAGGCACTTTCAGTTCAGTTCAGTTCAGTTCAGTCGCTCAGTCGTGTCTGACTCTTTGCAACCCCATGAATCGCAACACGCCAGGCCTCCCTGTCCATCACCAACTACTGGAGTTCACTCAGACTGATGTCCATTGAGTCCGTGATGCCATCNTTGAGCGCAGAAGAATTGATGCTTTTGAACTGTGGTGTTGGAGAAGACTCTTGAGAGTCCCTTGGACTGCAAGGAGATCCAACCAGTCCATTCTGAAGGAGATCAGCCCTGGGATTTCTTTGGAAGGAATGATGCTAAAACTGAAGCTCCAGTACTTTGGCCACCTCATGCAAAGAGTTGACTCCTTGGAAAAGACCCTGATGCTGGGAGGGATTGGGGGCAGGAGGAGGAGGGGACGACCGAGGATGAGATGGCTGGATGGCATCACTGACTGATGGACGCGGCTCTGAGTGAGCTCTGGGAGATGGTGATGGACAGGGAGGCCTGGTGTGCTGCAATTCATGGGGTCGCAAAGAGTCGGACACGACTGCGCGACTGAACTGAATGTTGGAAGAGGAAGCAGGGGCCTGATGATGAAGGGAATTTTAGATAGTGTAAGGGCACTATCTTAGGTTGGGGTGCCCCCAAAAGCAGGAACTGGGGCAAGGGTTTGGGTGGAAGTAGTTTATTTGGAAAGCAGTTCCAAAAAGCATGGTGAAACAATGGGGAAGTAAAACAAAGAAGGAAGAAAGCCTATAAAGGTTGTGTTAACTTGCAGGGTACTGCTCTGGGCAGTTGAAGCTCATGGCCGCTGGAGGCCCCTGAGAGACCATATAAGGCATGCCCCTTACTTGTCACAGTGATGTGAGGAAGAAGGGCCATTTATCCAGCACTCTTGTCCTTTGTGGGCTGGATGTTGTTCCTGAGGACCTGCCCTAGCTTCTCTGAGAATGTCCTCAGGCAAGCTGAGAGACATAAAATCATTGCCTGTTTGGGAGTGGCTTGTAGGTAATACCCAGGGTGAGCCAATGGGTTGTGAGCAGTGCACTCACAGCATCTCCTAACTGTCTAAACTTTGCCCCAAGAACAAATGAAATCTATTGCAGGGTTTTAGTAATGCACTTAAAACATTTATTTGTCTGGCTGTGTCAAGTCTTAGTTGCAGCACGTGGGATCGAATTCCCTGACAAGGGCTCAAACCTAGGCCCCTTGCATTGGGAACATGGAGTCTTAGCCACTGGACCACCAGAGAAGTGTGAGGAATGCATTTTAGAAAGCTCACTATAGCTTAACGAGAGGGTTGATGGGAGTGTTACAAAACTGAAGTAGATGAGTTAAGAGTTACTTTAATAGAAATTTTCCTCCTGCTTCAGTAAGCCCAAGTGAATCTTAATGTTTGAACCAAGGACCTAGTAAAAGATCAGATTTTAAAATGTGTGGTGTGGGTTAGGGTAGGGAAAATGATGATTATATATATATATGTAGGGAAAATGATGATTATAAATATATATATATATTTTTAATTGGAATTCCCTGGTGGTCCAGTGCGTTACGACTCTGTACTTTCACTGCCGACAGCCTGGGTTCAATCCCTGGTCTGGGAACTAAGACCCCACAAGCCATGTGATGTGGCCAAAAAAACTTAGACTTTATTTTTTAAAGCAGTTTTAGGTTCAGAGCAAAATTGAGCAGGAAGTACAGAGTTTTCCTATATAACCCCCACCTCCATCCACACACAGCCTCCTCCTCCCTTTATTAACACTCCTTCAGTTCAGTTCAGTTCAGTCGCTCAGTCGTGTCCGACTCTTTGCGACCCCATGAATTGCAGCATGCCAGGCCTCCCTGTCCATCACCAACTCCCAGAGTTCACTCAGACTCGCATCCATTGAGTCCATGATGCCATCCAGCCATCTCATCCTTGGTCATCCCCTTCTCCTCCTGCCCCTAATCCCTGCCAGCATGAGAGTCTTTTCCAAGGAGTCAACTCTTCGCATGAGGTGGCCAAAGTACTGGAGCTTCAGTTTTAGCATCATTCCTTCCAAAGAAATCCCAGGGTTGATCTCCCTCAGAATGGACTGGTTGGATCTCCTTGCAGTCCAAGGGACCCTCAAGAGTCTTCTCCAATACCACAGTTCAAAAGCATCAATCCTTCTTCACAGTTCAACTTTCACATCCATACATGACCACAGGAAAAACCGCAGCCTTGACTAGACGGACCTTAGTCGGCAAAGTAATGTCTCTGCTTTTGAATATACTATCTAGGTTGGTCATAACTTTTCTTCCAAGGAGTAAGCGTCTTTTAATTTCATGGCTGCAGTCACCATCTGCAGTGATTTTGGAGCCCCCCAAAATAGAGTCTGACACTGTTTCTACTGTTTCCCCATCTATTTCCCATGAAGTGATGGGGCCAGATGCCATGATCTTCGTTTTCTGAATGTTGAGCTTTAAGCCAACTTTTTCACTCTCCTCTTTCACTTTCAACAAGAGGCTTTTTAGCTCCTCCTCACTTTCTGCCATAAGGGTGGTGTCATCTGCATATCTGAGGTTATTGATATTTCTCCCAGCAATCTTGATTCCAGCTTGTGTTTCTTCCAGTCCAGCGTTTCTCATGATGTACTCTGCATATAAGTTAAATAAGCAGGGTGACAATATACAGCCTTGACGTACTCCTTTTCCTATTTGGAACCAGTCTGTTGTTCCATGTCCAGTTCTAACTGTTGCTTCCTGACCTGCATACAGATTTCTCAAGAGGCAGGTCAGGTGGTCTGGTATTCCCATCTCTTTCAGAATTTTCCACAGTTTATTGTGATCCACACAGTCAAAGGCTTTGGCATAGTCAATAAAGCAGAAATAGATGTTTTTCTGGAACTCTCTTGCTTTTTCCATGATCCAGCGGATGTTGGCAATTTGATCTCTGGTTCCTCTGCCTTTTCTAAAACCAGCTTGAACATCAGGGAGTTCACGGTTCACGTATTGCTGAAGTCTGGCTTGGAGAATTTTGAGCATTACTTTACTAGCATGTGAGATGAGTGCAATTGTGCGGTAGTTTGAGCATTCCTTGGCATTGCCTTTCTTTGGAATTGGAATGAAAATAGACCTTTTCCAGTCCTATTGCCACTGCTGAGTTTTCCAGATTTGCTGGCATATTGAGTGCAGCACTTTCACAGCATCATCTTTCAGGGTTTGAAACAGCTCAACTGGAATTCCATCACCTCCACTAGCTTTGTTCGTAGTGATGCTTTCTAAGGCCCACTTGACTTCACATTCCAAGATGTCTGGCTCTAGATTAGTCATCACATCATCATGATTATCTGGGTCATGAAGATCTTTTTTGTACAGTTCTTCCGTGTATTCTTGCCACCTCTTCTTAATATCTTCTGCTTCTGTTAGGTCCATACCATTTCTGTCCTTTATCGAGCCCATCTTTGCATGAAATGTTCCCTTGGTATCTCTAACTTTCTTGAAGAGATCTACCAGAGTGGTAAATTTGTTACCCTGATGAGCCTACATTGAGGCTTCATTACCCCCAGAGTCCATAGTTTACATTAGAATTCATTGTTGGTGTTGTACATTCTATAGGTTTGGGAAAATTTATAATGACATGTATTTACCATGATAGTGTCATGCAGTCTAGTATCACAGCCCTTTGTGATATTGTTCATCCTTCCCTACCCCTTGGCCTCCAGCAACCACGGATTTTTTACTGCCTTTTCTAGATACAGTTGGAATCCTACTGTACGTATCCTTTTCAGACTGGCTTCTTTTACTTATATACATTTGTTTCCTCTGTGTCTTTTCGTAGCTTGATAGCTTTAAAAAGAATAACTAAATAATATTTCACTGTTTAGATAGACCACAGTTTATTTATCCATTCACCTACATCTTGGTCACTTCCAGGTCTTGTGAGTTATGAATAAGCTGCTATAAACATCCATGTGGAGGTTTTTGTGTGGACACGAGTCTTTTCAACATCTTTGGGTAAATACCAAAGAGCATGATTGCTGAATTGTATGTTAAAAGTATGCTTAGTTTTGTAAGAAGCCTCCAAACTGTCTTCCAGGGTAGCTGTGCCATTCTGTATTCCTATGGCAATGAATGAGAGTTCCAGTGGCGCTATAGCCTTGTGAGCGTTTGATGTTATCATCGTGTTCTGGATTTTGGCCATTCTAGCATGTGTAGTGGTATCTCACTCTTTTTTCTTTAACTGTTTATTTTATATTGGAGCATAGCTGATTAATAATGTGTTACTTTCAGCTGTACAGCAAAGTGATTCAGTTATACATATACATGTATTTATTCTTTTCCAAACTCTTTCCCCATTTAGGTTGTTACATAATATTGAGCAGAGTTCCCTGTACTATACAGTAGGTCATTGTTGGCTATCCATTTTAAATATGGTAGTGTGTACATGTCAATCCCATGCTTCCTAACTATCACTTTGTTCCACTCTTCCCCACTGGTAACTGTTAAGTTTGTTCTCTGTAAGTCTGTTTCTGTTTTGTAAGTTTACTTGTAACATTTATTTTTAGATTCCACTTATAAGGTATGTTACATGATATTTCTCTTTGTCTGACTTCACTCAGGTATGACAGTTTCCAGGTTTGTCCATGTTTCTGCAAATCACATTATTTCAATTTTTTCAATGGCTGACTAATATCTCATTGTTGTTTTAATTTTCATTTCCCCAATGACATGTAATGTGGGCATCTTATTATATGTTTATTTGCTTCTATAGATATTCTTAAGTGAGATATCTACTGAAGTCTTTAGCCCATTTTTAATGGGCTATATGTGTTTTCTTACTATTGAATTTAAGAGTTTTCTGAATATTTTGAATAGCAGTCCTTTATATGTCCTTTAATTTTTTTGTTAGCCCTTTAATAAAGAAATAATTTTCTTTTGTAATGGAATATAGAAATGTACAGACATACAATGTTGTCAGTTTATTTTGGGGCAGGGGAGGGACGAGGGTAAGGTAAGTGGATTCTTATATGCTGCAACCCTGAGGCAAATGAAAAGATTCTTTGTGGCAGTAGGAAAACTGTGGTACGTTACAATGTGGGATAGAACATTAAGAACAAATGTCCTCTCCTAAGTGAAGTGAGTTAGAAAGAGAAAGATAAATACCATCTGATATTACTTATATATGGAATCTAAAATATGACTCAAGTTAACATATCTACAAAACAGAATAGATTTCTTTCATCAAAATTTTATAGTTTTCCTCATATAGATCTTTTTAAAAAATTAATTAGTTTTTTATTTTTGGCTGTGCTGGGTCTTTGTTGCTGTGCAAGCTTTCCTCTACTTGTGGCGAGTGGGAGGTACTCTGTAGTTGTGGTGGGTGTGCTTCTCACTGTAGCAGCTTTTGTTCTGGAGCACGGGTTCTAGAGCACAGGCCCTCAGTAGCTGTGGCACATGGGCTTAGCTGTTCTGCCGCATGTGGGATCTTCTCAGACCAGGATCAAACTCACATCTCCTGCGCTGGCAGACAGATTCTTTATTACTGAGCCACCAGGGAAGCCCCTAATATAGATCTTTTACATATTTTGTTAGATTTATATCTAAGTATTTCATTTTGGGAGGGTGCTATTGTAAGTGGTATTATATTTTTAATTTCAACTTCCACTTGTTCATTGCTTATATTTGTTGTTCAGTTGCTCAGTCATGTCCAACTCTTTGCAAACCCATGGACTGCAGTATGCCAGGGTTCCCTGTCCTTCACCATCTCCCATAGCTTGCTCAAACTCATGTCCATTGAGTTGGTGATGCCATCCAACCATCTCATCCTCTGTTGTCCCATTCTCCTCCTGCTTTCAGTCTTTCCCAGCTTCAGGGTCTTTTCTAAGGAGTTGGCTCTTCACATCAGGTGGCCAAAATTTTGGCGCTTCAGCTTCAGCATCAGTCCTTCCGATGAATATTCAAGACTGATTTCCTTTAGGATTTACTGGTGTGATCTTGAGTCCAAAGTACTCTCAAAAGTCTTCTCAAACACCACAGTTCAAAGGCATCAATTCTTTAGAGCTCAGCCTTATTTATGGTCTAACTCTCACATCCATACATGACTACTGAAAAAACCATAGCTTTGACTATATGGACTTCTGTTGGCAAAGTAATGTTTCTTCTTTTTAATATGCTGTTTAGGTTGGTCATACCTTTCTTTCAAGGAGCAAGCATCTTTTAATTTCACGGCTGCAGTCACCATCTGGAGTGATTTTGGAGCCCCCCAAAATAAATTCTCTCACTGTTTCCCCATCGTGACGGAACTGGATGCCATGATCTTCGTTTTTTGAATGTTGAGTTTTAAGCAAGCTTTTTCACTCTCCTCTTTCACTTTCATCAATAAGCTCTTTAGTTCCTCTTTGCTTTCTGTCATCTGCATATCTGAGGTTATTGATATTTCTCCTGGCAATCTTCATTCCAGCTTGTGTTTCATCCACCCTGGCATTTCACACGATATACTCTGCATATAAGTTAAATAAACAGGGTGACAATATACAGCCTTGACGTAATCCTTTTCCAATTTTGAACCAGTCTATTGTTCCATGTCCAGTTCTAACTGTTGCTTCTTGACCTGCATACAAGTTTCTTAGGAGGCAGGTAAGGTGGTCTGGTATTCCTGTCTCTTTAAGAATTTTCCACAGTTTGCTATGATCCACACAGTCAAAAGCTTTAGAGTAGTCAATGAAGCAGATATAGATGTTTTTCTGGAATTATCTTGCTTTTTCTATGATCCAGTGAATGTTGGCAATTTGATTGCTGAGTCCTCTGCCTTTTCTAAATTCAGCTTGAACATCTGGTAGTTCTCAGTTCATGTACTATCGGAGCCTGACTTGGAAAAATTTGAGCATTACCTTGCTAGCGTGTGAGATGAGTGCAATTGTGAGGTGGTTTGAACATTCTTTGGCATTGTCTTTCTTTGGGATTGGAATGAAAATTGACCTTTCTCAGTCCTGTGACCACTGCTAAGTTTTATAAATTTGTGACATATTGAGTACAGCACTTTTACACTTTTAAACCATCCCCACAGTCAAAAATCTGTGTTTAACTTAATAAAGTCAGCTCTCTGTATCTATAGTTCCACATCTATGGATTCAGTCGACTGTGGATCAGGTAGTGCCATGACACATATTTATTAGGAAAAAAATCCATGCGTAAGTGGACCATCTTTTAGGATTTGAAATAGCTGAACTGGAATTCTGTGACCTCCATTAGCTTTGTTTGTAGAGATGCTTCTTAAGGCCTGCTTGACTTACATTCCAGTCTGGCTCTAGGTGAGTGATCACACCATTGTGGTTATCTGGGTCAATAAGATCTTTTTTGTATAGTTCTCCTATGTATTCTTACCACCTCTTCTTGATATCTTCTGCTTCTGTTACTGCTGCTGCTGCTAAGTCCCTTCAGTCGTGTCCGACTCTGTGTGACCCCATAGAGAGCAGCCCAATTTCTGGCATATGGGAAAACAATTGACTTTTTTTTTATATTAACCTTGTATCCTGCAACCTTGCTGTAATGACTTATTAATTCTAGGAGACTTTTTGTCAGTTCTTTTGGATTTTCTACATAGATGATTATGTCATCTACAAACAAAAACAATTTTATTTCTTCCCTTCCAATCTGAATATCTTTTATTTACTTTCCTCGGCTTATTGCATTAGCTAGAACTTCCAATATGATGTTGAAAAGCAGTGGTGATAGGGGACATTTTTACCTTATTCTTGATCTCTGTGGGAAAGCTCCATGTTTCTCAGCATTAAGCATATTAGCTATAGAGTTTTTTGGTTGATGTTCTTTGTCAAGCTGAGAAAATTCCCCTCTATTCCTAGTTTATTGATAGTTTTTGTTATGGATAGGTGCTAGATTTTTATCAAATGCTTTTTATGTATCTATTGATATGATTAGTGATTTTATATTTCTTTAACCGGATTTGGTAGATTACATTACTTGTTTTTTGAGGGCTGAATCAACCTTGCCTATCTGGGATAGATCTCCTTTGGTCATTGTAATAATTCTTTTTATACATTGTTGAGTTTGATTTGCTAATATAGTTGGCTCTTGAACAGTATGAGGGTTAAAGGCACTAACCATCCCCGCAGTCAAAAATCTGTGTTTAACTTTATATAGTCAGCTCTCTCAGAGAAGGCAATGACACCCCACTCCAGTACTCTTGCCTGGAAAATCCAGTGGTGGGCTGTAGTCCATGGGATCGCTAAGAATCGGACACGACTGAGTGACTTCACTTTCACTTTTCACTTTTATACATTGGAGAAGGAAATGGCAACCCACTCCAGTGTTCTTGCCTGGAGAATCCCAGGACAGGGGAGCCTGGTGGGCTGCCATCTATGGGGTTGCACAGAGTTGGACACGACTGAAGCGACTTAGCAGCAGCAGCAGCAGTTAGCTCTCTGTATCTATAGTTCCACATCTATGGATTCAGTCGACTGTGGATCATGTAGGACCATAGCACATATTTATTAGAAAAAAAGTCCATGCATAAGTGGACCTGGGCAGTTTAAACCTGTGTTGTTCAAGAGTCAACTATATTTTGTTGAAGATTTTTGAATCTGTGTTCATGAGATATGTTGGTCTGTAGTTTGTTTTCTTGTAATGCTTTTATCTGGTCTTCATATTAGGGTAATGCTGGCCTCCTGAAATGAGTTAGGAAGTATTCCCACTGCTTCTATATTCTGAATTGGTGTATTTCCTTACGTATATGATAGAATTCACCATTGAAGCCATCTGGGTCTAGTGCTTTTAGATTGTCTGGTTCTGATTCTTGCTCTGTCTTTTCATACTGTATTTTTTGGTTTTTAGTTTGTCTTATAATTCCTTCTTGATGCCCAGATATGATGTACTAGGTAAAAGGAAATAGGCCTTTAGTAAAGTGGGCTTCCCCTGTGGCTCAGATGGTAAAGAATTTGCCTGCAATACAAGAGACCTGGGTTGGATCCCTGGGTTGGGAAGATCTCCTGGAGAAGGGAATGGCTACCCACTCCAGTATTCCTGCCTGAAGAATCTCATGGACAGGGAGCCTGGGGTCTGCAGTCCATGGGGTCACAAAAAGTTGGACCTGACTGAATGACTATCACTGGTAAGGTGGGGGCGAGGGGAGGGGAAGCAGTCTGTAGTCCTGGTTAGCCTCAGTCTTTCAGTGAGCCTGTGACCCTAGACTGTGAACTCTGCACACACTTCCCCGTTCCTTCCTGCCTCCCTGCAGGTGGGACAGGGTGGCTGGAGTAGGCTGACGTTTAGTATTTCCTTGACTGTGGAAGGCTAGAATCAGCTAGAGATGGATATTTCCCTTCCCTCAGTTCAGTTAGGCTCCGATAAAGCCCAGAAAACTCTGGGTTAATAGTTTTTTTCTGAGGGCAGATCTTGTTAAGAAAAACAGAATAGTCTGGAATATTTCATAATGGTTCTGTTTCTCTTCCTCCTGCTGGAAGCACTTTGGGACTTTTCTCCAATATTCACTGTAAGAACCTGGTGGAACTTCAGGAGGTAAACTTTTCTGAAGTGTTGGGGTGGGGCCTCCCAATGACTGGGCCTCCTAGGAGTTTTTGTCTCTCAGACTTGCCCACATTGAGCCTCCAGGAGTCTGTCAGTTACAGTTCAGATTTTCCTATGCTGACACTGATTTTTATGGACTTTTCTGTTGTAGTCAGTTGTGATTCTCTATATTCTCCTTTTGACCTATCCAATTGGGGTGGAGGGGAGTGGTGGTTTTCCCTGTGACCTGACTTCTCCCATGGATCTAAGAAGAGCTGTTGATTTTTCAGTTAGATTGGCTTTTTACTTGTTAAGATGAAATGGTGACTTCCAAGCTTCTTACATGCCAGACTGTGAAAGTGAAAGTGTTAATTGCTCAGTCGTGTCCAACTCTTTGCCACCCTTTGGACTGTAGCCCACCAGGCTTCTCTGTCCATGGGATTTCCCCTAGGTAAGAATATTGGAGTGGGTTGCTATTTCCTTTTCCAATAGATCTTCCCAACCCAGGGATCGAACCTGGGTCTCCCACATTGCAGGCAGATTCTTTACCATCTGAGCTACCAGGAAGACACATGCCAGACTGGAAATTCATAATTATAGATTTTACACTGAGTTTGAGAGGCCTGTGGTACATCCAAGTGGGGTTGTTACTACAGTGCTAGTAACTGAATGGGAAAGGAGGTGTGGTAAATAAAATGACCCAAGGCAGAGTTAATGTGGGAGAATAAGAGGGCCTAGGCAATATCCTTAAGAAAGATCAACATTTAAAGAAGAAGAGGAGATGCCAACAAGAGATAATATGAATAAACCTGAGAGGTAGGAAGAAAATCAGAAGAATTTGACCTTGTGTAACCCAAAGGGAGAATGTTTTAAAAAAAAAAGAATAGCCAACAATAGTGAATCCTGCTGAAAGGTAAATATATTAAAGGCTAAAAATTATCTATTGGAGGGAGCTTTCTGGTAGGTTAATTCAGTGAAAGCATTTTTGGTAGAGAGGTGTGGGTAGACCAGGAAGAGTTGAGAAGGAGGAGGTGAGGAATGAAATATGGATCTGAGGGAGTATTTTTTGCTTCTACTAGGAAGACTTGAGCACATAAACATTGATGGAAATGAGTGGAATGAGCTGGTAGAGGGAGTGGTGGGAAGAAGATATAGAAAAGTGTGGATGACTGTTGGAGTGGAATCTCTTAGAAGTCAGGGAGGAGCTGAGAAACCAAAACACAGGAGGAGGGATTAACCTTAGAGGGGAAGAGAGAGATATCTGGACTATTTTAAAAGGAGAAAGACAGGAAAGAATCAGTGTGTGTTATATATTATGTCATTTAGTCGTCACAAAACTCTCTAGGGGTGGATATTGTTTTCCCCAACTTTTAAGTTACCCTGGAAAGTTGAGTAACTTGCTCAGAGTCACAAAGGAGAACCTAGGTTGCTTTGAACTTAAACTATGATGCTCATTTGCCTGTGGTATAAGCTTAAGTTCCCCATAGAAAGTGCTCTGAAAGTGATTAAAATTTAGTTATGCCTTTAATTAATGACTTGATAAGTTAGAATGGAAAGAACTTTTACTGACACAAATATGCGGTGTATTTGGTAGAGATTGAGCAAGAGAGGCTGCCTTTAATTAATGTTTGACCAACTTGGTGCCAAAGGTCTGACTTTTCTTCTTGAGCAAGACTTTGCTAGAATGAACAGTCTAGCAAGAAATACCAACATATATATTTTATATAATTATCTCCTTTATTTCTAACAATCCTGCCACTTGGATATAATTGGGTCTATATTACAAATGAGAATACTGAAGCTCAAAGACATCAAGGAGCTTGCCAAGGCCACGGAGGAGGTGGTAAAATAAGAGCTGAACCCAAGTCTTTCTGTGTCCAAAGCTCTTGCTCTTTCAACAAAGAGTTAATTCATGTAGCTTGAGGGTAGGGAGGGATCTGCTGGTTGGAAGATGAATTATGTAGTTTTGTAATAACCCCTGGCATATAACTGGTCCACCAGGATTTTGTCTTTCTCTTTTCAGCTACTTAAACTTACGTTGAGCAAAAGTTTTAAGGCTAATAATAGTCAATATTTATCGTAATCTTAGAGTAACCCAACGAGGTAGATTCTATTATTGTCTCCATTTTACACAGGAGAAAACTGAGGCACAGAGAGGTTGAGTAACTTGCTCATGGTTACAGAGCCTATAAGCAGCAGAGCCAGAATTTGAACCCAGAAAAAGTGTGGACTCTAAATAATGATGTTGCCTTGCAGGCTGAGATTGTTGGTCTTTAATGAGGAGAGTGGACGTCCCAGGTGGTGCTAGAAGTAAGGAATCAGCCTGTCGGTGCAGAAGATGCAAGAGACACAGGTTCAATCCCTGGGTCAGGAAGATCCCCTGGAGTTCAGTTCAGTTCAGTCACTCAGTCGTGTCCGACTCTTTGCGACCCATGAATTGCAGCACGCCAGGCCTCTCTGTCCATCACCAACTCCCGGAGTTCACTCAAACTCATGTCCATCGATTCGGTGATGCCATCCAGCCATCTCATCCTCTGTCATCCCCTTCTCCTCCTGCCCCCAATCCCTCCCAGCATCAGAGTCTTTATCAATGAGTCAACTCTTCGCTGAGGTGGCCAAAGTATTGGAGGTTCAGCTTTAGCATCATTCCTTCCAAAGAACACCCAGGATCAATCTCCTTTAGAATGGACTGGTTGGATCTTCTTGCAGTCCAAGGGACTCTCAAGAGTCTTCCCCAACACCACAGTTCAAAAGCATCAATTCTTCGGAGCCCAGCTTTCTTCACAGTCCAACTCTCACATCCATACATGACCACAGGAAAAACCATAGCCTTGACTAGACAGTCCTTTGTTGGCAAAGTAATGTCTCTGCTTTTCAATATGCTATCTAGGTTGGTCATAACTTTCCTTCCAAGGAGTAAGCGTCTTTTAATTTCATGGCTGCAGTCACCATCTGCAGTGATTTTGGAGCCCAAAAAAACAAAGTCTGACACTGTTTCCACTGTTTCCCCATCTATTTCCCATGAAGTGATGGGGCCAGATGCCATGATCTTCGTTTTCTGAATGTTGAGCTTTAAGCCAACTTTTTCACTCTCCTCTTTCACTTTCATCAAGAGGCTTTTGAGTTCCTCTTCACTTTCTGCCATAAGGGTGGTGTCATCTGCATATCTGAGGTTATTGATATTTCTCCCGGCAATCTTGATTCCAGCTTGTGTTTCTTCCAGTCCAGTGTTTCTCCTGATGTACTCTGCATAGAAGTTAAATAAGCAGGGTGACAATATACAGCCTTGACGTACTCCTTTTCCTATTTGGAACCAGTCTGTTGTTCCATGTCCAGTTCTAACTGTTGCTTCCTGACCTGCATATAGATTTCTCAAGAGGCAGGTCAGGTGGTCTGGTATTCCCATCTCTTTCAGAATTTTCCACAAAGAAATGCAAATACAAGTGAGATTTTTTTTCCAACTATCTAACTGGCATAAATACAAAAAAAAATTACAAAAATTGATCACACCTAGTAGCAGAAACCATGTGAAGAAATGAAACATTAAAAGTGTTACTGTTCCAAGTATGAAATGGCATGATCCATCTAGAGAGCAAAACACTGAACTGTACACAGCCTTCTACCCAAGCAATTACATTCCTAAGAACTCATTTAAAGAAAATTATTGGATGAAGCACAAAGATGTATATACAGTAATTAACCATAAACTCAAAATTCAGAATACAACCTAAATGTCTAGCTGGAGAGCTGCTTAAGCAGATATGCCAAAAAGAATGCATACAATATTATTATCATGAAAGAATATGAGTGTTAAAAGTTAAAAAACAGGGGGGAGGTGGGGGTCGGGATTGGGAGTTCATGTACACTCGTGGCTGATCCATGTCGATGTGTAGCAAAACGAATACAGTATTGTAAAGCAAAACAAACTAAAAAAATAAAAATTAATTTAAAAAAAAGTTAAAAAACAAATCACATGATAACTTTTAAGAGAATATGCACATATTTCTGTGTTTATAAGGGAAAGGAAACATGTACTTGTGTGACCAGAAGCATACCCTAGAATGCCATACAAACTCACTAGAGAAATTCTGAGATGTGACAGCTATCTTGTGAGCAGATGGGTAGTAAGCTTTGAGGAGAATGATTTTTTTTTTTTACTCCCTTTGTGTGTGTCTAGTCAGTCAGTCGTGTCTGATTCTTTGCAACCCCATGGACTGTAGACTGCCAGGCTCCTCTGTCCATGGGATTCTCCAGGCAAGAATATTGGAGCGGGTTGCAATTCCCTTCTCCAGGGGATCTTCCTGACCCAGGGACTGACCCCAGGTCTCCCACATTGCTGGCAGATTCTTTACCATCTGAGCCATCAGGGAGCCTTTCTGTATTTTCTGAATGTTTTATATTAAGCATATATAACTTTTGAAATAATAAAATAATTTTCATTTAAAATAATGCCAACTGTCATAACCCTGAGGCTCTGTAAACTTTCAAATGTTATTACCTTTAATATAAAATATTGATTAAAAAGCAGTTAATATGGTCACTGAATGGAAATTTAGTTTTATTCCTCTTCCAAATGATAGCTTCAAATCATAAATCCTTCACAGCTGTTTCTTCTTACAATTCATTTAACATTTTTAATTTTGCTAAAGATTTCTCTTAAAAAATAAAAGCAAAGCAGAAATATTTATGTGCCTCAAACTATACTTAGTATAAATGTGCTATGTCTATAAGAAATACTTTGCATAAATAAGGGGTATACATTATTTTTTTAGACATAATGCTACTGCACACTTAACAGACTAGAGAACAGTGTAAACACAACTTTTATATGCAAACTGATAAAAAAAAAAACTCGTGTGACTCATTTTATTACAATGTTTGCTTTACTGCAATGCTCTGGAACTGAATATGCAATTTCTCCCAGGCATGACTGTATTATTTAGTAACCACTATGCTGTACCAAGCAATGGATTATGTACTTCATATATATTCTTTATTTAATTTTCATAAGGATGCAAGGCAAAAGTTATTATCCTCATATTACATAGCCATACAGAGAAAGACAAGTATTGTGCAATGTCCTTTATGTGTGGAATGTAAAAAATAAAACTAGTAAATACAATAAAAAGAAACAGACTCACAGATATAAGAGAACAAACTAGTGATTACCAGTGGGGAAAGGAAACGAGGGTGGGACAAGATGGGGTAAGGGCATTGAAAGTACAAACTATTATGTATAAAATGAATAAGCTCCAAGGATATACTGTACAATGTAGCCAATATTTTATACTATAAATGGAGTATAACCTTTAAAATTATGAATCATAATGCTGTACACTTACTTATATAATACTGTACATCAACTATATCTCAATCAAAAAATTTAAAAATAAAAAGGTAAAAAACTGTTGACACATTAAATGTGTGAGTCTATGAATGCTATGGCCCACTCCAGTGTTCTTGCCTGGAGAATCCCAGGGATGGGGGAGCCTGGTGGGCTGCCATCTATGGGGTCACACAGAGTCGGACACGACTGAAGTGACTTAGCAGTAGCAACAGCATGAATGCTATGAGTCTAAACAATTACTCTTATCTTGAAAATGTGATAAACTTTTCAGTTCAGTTGCTCAGTCATGTCCCACTCTGCGACCCCATGGACTGCAGCACACCAGGCCTTCCTGTCCATCACCAACTCCCAGAGTTTACTCAAGCTCATGTCCATTGTGTCAGTGATGCCATCCAACCATCTCATCCTCTGTCACCCCCTTCTCCTCCCACCTTCAATCTTTCCCAGCATTAGGGTCTTTCAAATGAGTCAGTTCTCTGCATCAGGTGGCCAAAGTATTGGAGTTCAGCTTCAGCATCAGTCCTTCCAATGAATATTCAGGACTGATTTCCTTTAGGATGGACTGGTTGGATCTCCTTGCAGTCCAAGGGATTCTCAAGAGTCTTCTCCAAAACCACAGTTCAAAAGCATTAATTCTTCAGTGCTCAGCTTTTTTTATAGCCCAACTCTAACATCCATACATGACTACTGGAAAAACCATAGCCTTGACTAGATGGACCTTTATTGGCAAAGTAATGTCTCTGCTTTTTAATAAGCTGTCTAGGTTGGTCATAACTTTTCTTCCAAGGAGCAAGCGTCTTTTACTTTTATGGCTGCAGTCATCATCTGCAGTGATTTTGAAGCCCCCAAAAATAAAGTCTGCCACTCTTCCCACTGTTAACCCATCTATTTGCCATGAAGTGATGGGGTCAGATGCCATGATCTTAGTTTTCTGAATGAGTTTTAAGCCAATTTTTTCACTCTCCTCTTTCATTTTCATCAAAAGGCTCTTTAGTTTTCTTTCACTTTCTGCCAACCATCATTAAATTTCATGTTCTTGCTGATCACTGATGAAATTTATTTTCTATTGCAGATATGTAATTTCATTACAATAAGGCTTGGTTAAGGTAAATACATATTTTGGAATCCATTGTTATCAAAGACTCTAGAGTTCTGTAATATGATGAAGGAAACATTCCATGACACTATTAGCATTACTCATAAATGCTACTAAAATCTAGAATTTTCAAGGCTCTATACATAGACAGTAGCTGATGAAACAACTTTTAAGAATGAAAATGCTTAACTGAGGCTTTTCTGGTGGCTCAGATGGTAAAGAATCTGCCTGCAAATGCAGGAGATCCTGGTTCAATCCCTGGGTCAGGAAGATTGCCTGGAGAAAGGAATGGCTACCTACTCCAGTATTCTTGTGTGAAGAACTCCATGGACAGAGGAGTCTGATGAGCTACCCTGGGGTCACAAATAGTTGAATACACTGAGCGAGTAACACATGCTTAACCACCAGGCTTGGGATTATTAAGTACAATCAATATTTTAAATTATATAAAAATGATAAGGCCTATAAATGTCACTTTACAACCAAGATATATTTAATATGAACAGTTTCTATTTTAATTATTAAAAAACTATATTACTACTTTCAAGCCAATTGTCATTGGCCCTCATAAAAAGCCAGCAATTCATGTATCCTGTGTACCCTACTCCTAGTGAAATACCTCCCAGAGCCTCAAAAGAAAAGGAGACAAAAACAGACCTGCTCTGCAGCCACCAACATTCCCCAAGGCAGCTCCTGTAGAACTTGACTGGAAAATACAGTTTGAAAATTACTAATACACTGGACAGAACATTGGAGATCACAAGATCTGGGTGTACATGTTAGACTTTCCGCTACCTGCTGTGTAACTGTGTTCAAACGTGTATCTTAACCTCTCTTGGACTTGGGTTTTCACATACATAATATGGTCCCATATAACTAGTTAGTGGGAAAGTTGAGTGAGATGCTGTCTACACAGAAGAACTTTATACTTTCTGAAGTGTGATCTATGACGTAAATGTAAAGTATATTATAATTTACATCCCGTATGTTATGAAAAAAGGAGAATTTTTCCTTCCCTACTTCTCCCCTTCCCAAGACAATTTACTTATTTCACATATAACAAAGAAGTTTAAGACTATCAAAATGAAACAAAGTCCAAAAGTCAGATTAAAAGGAAAAAGTGGGAGGAGAGCACATACAAACTTATTCTCTATGGCTTCTCAGGATAATTCAAGTTATCTTTCATAAACATTATTTGCAAGCATTTTAAACCAAAGTATATTATGGAAACCCTTTTCTCTAGGCCCACACAAGCTTTCACAATTATTAGATACGATATCAATGTCTATATCAGAAGTCCTCAATCATAAAAAATGAATGATAAGGAATAAATATTAGACTCATTCATCAGAAGACAACTCAAATGGTTTAAGAAATATGATAAAGCTGCAAAATTTCCTAGGAAAACTATTTGAAGGAGTTGGCACTGAGTCTCTTTAAATGTACTATCAGTGATGATTGTACATCTTAAATCGTAACTCCCATACATGAGTGCATAGCTTTTGTTATAAACCATATTACAAAGATCTTAGACATATAACTATTTATCTTTCTTGCAACCTCATATTGATAAAGAATTTTGAAAAACACATAGGGAAATTTTCGGTGCATCCTGTTGTGGACTTTTATAAAACCACAGGTTTGAAATGGAGGTAATAGCTCCAGCTTATTTCTGAGTCTTAGTTAAGTCTCTTAAGCAGCAGGTTGTGTGGTTCTCTTCCCACAGAGGCTGAAGACTAAAGAAATGTCAAAAGAGCAATGTTTTACCACCTTGAATAGGCCACATCTTAGCTGCATTCTAACTATGTGGGAAGGTAAAAATGTGATTCAACTCGGGAACAAACGCAGTCTCAAAGCCCAGTGATGAGGAACAGCGTACATGTACTCAGACTCTACTCCTATCCCTCTTATGCCCCTCCCACCACCCACGCCACCACCACCTCTGCACTTTTCACCTTTCTGAATGCCAATGGAAAGCCTCTCTTTAAAGTACTGCTGTAGTGGAAGCAGAAGTTACACAAACTGCTGCACCTTCTTACATAACCAACACATTACTGAGTAGGGGAATTATGACATCAGCAGTAGGTTAGCCTATTATTCTACCACATAATTAATATCTACTGATTCTCACACTACCATGCCATTGGCTGGATTTCATAAGGATAGCTGCTATATTTTATTATCTTTAATTTGAATTAATTCTGATACAGGCTTGAAGCTTAGTAATCTATGAAACAACTATGGAAATGAATGTGGCATATGCACTTAGCTGAGTGTCAGTTTAGGGTTAACCAAACACAGGCACGTCCAGGGTGATACAAGTATACTAAAGGAACAGGAAAAGACTAACCTGTGAGCCTCACAATTGCTTTCACTAGACCACCCTCTAAACGCCTAGAAATTTCACATTCTGGGAGCCTCCACGCCCTTTCTCACTACTTCCCCCATAAACTGTGTGTGCTAGCTGTTAGTGTTTCACAGTGTAGCATGCCTCTAATCCTACTTAAAGGGGGATGGGGAGCAGGATAGGAAGGAGGCATGCCCTTGTGGTTTCTATAGCCTCACAGAGAGCTAAGCTATCTGAAGCATTTAAAAATATTAATTGTAATCATATAATGTGAAGAAGAGTTCTAATATTGTTTTATCTTAAATATATAAAGTAGTAATGAAAATAAAGTTCCTTACCATATTAGCTACTGTTAACCATTAAGAAATGAAAAACCTATCTCAAAATCTCATATTTTAAAAGTTACTGAAAAAATTCAAACATGAGATTCCATATTTGACATATTAAAGTACTCTAGGTTTTGTGTACATTTACTTCATAATTTATAAAGAACATGGATCAATTACCTCATATTCTTTCCATGAGCCAAACTCAATGTATTCTCTACCATAAAATGCCAGAATGACCAAGTGGCCTAAAATATTAAAAGCAAGAAGAATTAGGTTAACATTGAAAATGAATTCTTTGATATCTAGAAATTATATGATTACTTTAAATTATTAAATCTAGATAAAATTAATTACCATACAATGAATTATTTTATTGTATTTCTTTGTATATTTTTAAAGCTTCCAATGTAGCCAAAAAAATACTGTTTTGATTTTGCACAAAAGGAGAGAGATTTTTCAAAGAATTAGAATGCAAGTATACATATGAACATAATAATTAGAAAAAAATATAAGTGAGGGAAAATAATGAAGAGAAGAATACCTTGAAAAAAATCTAAACTTTTAATTTGTGAAATAAATCTGCCATAGGTGTTCCCCATCCTGAACCCCCCTCCCACCTTCCACCCCATCCCATCCCTCTGGGTCATCCCAGTGCACCAGCCCCAAGCACTCATGGTGGATTCATGTCAATGTATGGCAAAACCAATACAATATTGTAAAGTAAAAATAAATAAATAAAACTGAAAAAAATAAAAAAAATTAATGTAGAAAAATGGAAAAAAATAATAATAAATTGTGAAGATGACAGACTAGCCAATTCTGAGAGCAGCCTGGTACAGAGAAGCAAAAGTGAGAACGGATTAGCAGCTAATATATATTTATTCATTCCTTAAAAATGATTAAGATTTATTTCTAAAAAATAAAAAAAAAAAAACAGAAATAATATACAAACGGTTCACAAACTGGAGAACTAACTATAAATGATTATTCAGTTTTATGGAAATTTTAAAAAGAAATACTTGGTTTGGAGAAGAATGGGCAAGATTCTTTTAAAACTAATGATCTTTACTGGCTAATAAATTTAGGGTAACAATGATATACAAAAATGTAATTAAGTATATTATTTATATATGTTCACATCTTTTTTGCCATAAATTTGGCCCATAATATCAGATATAAATTAGGTATAGAGTATTCTATCATTTAGTCAACTGTAAACAACATCATAGCTGCCTGGAATGCTTTAGTTTTGCTTGTTTTCTTTTTTTCTTTAAAGGTAAAGGTGACATTAAGTGACAGTTGCCATAAATTTTTATGTCGGTCCATTAAACTCTGAACAATAACAAAGCAAACAGGCACAGCTGAGTATATATGAACAGGGAAAGTCTAAACACACATTTTCGGGGTTACTTGAACAAGACAAGATAAGGATCACTAAAATAATCACAGGTGTTTGCTGTGTATTTAGGTGATTTACAAGTCAGTTACAGCAAAAATGCAATAATCAACACTAATTAACACACCAGAGTTCTCAAAAATAACTTGGCAATTTTAACCCTATTATCAGATTTTTTGTTACTTTATTATCATTATGAAATATATTTTCTGACATGAGGCATTACTGTACATATTTATTATAAACTAAATGACTAAATGGGCTTCCCAGGTAACACAAGTGGTAAAGAACCACCTGTCAATGCAGGAGACATAGAGAGACACAGTGTCTATCCGTAAGTACGGAAGATCTGCTGGAAGATGGCATGGCAACCCATTCCAGTATTTTTGCCTGGGGAATCCCATGGGGAGAGGAGACTGGCAGGCTACACTTTATAGGGTCGCAAAGAGTCAGACTCGACTGAAGCAACTTAGCATGTACACACACAAGTGACTAAATACTTCATAATAACTTTGAGCAAAATGACTGAGTTATACATCCTACAATTAGATTTTTCTAAGATAATTCTACCAACTCCTTTAACTCTAATTCTTTTCTTCAACCACATTCACCTATAGCTAACTTGAATATCAAGTAAGAAAAGTCAAGCTAATCTACAGTTATCTGTGTCTTCTACTCCTCTCCAGACAAGTTACAAGTAACATCTCCTCTTTGAAAACATATTCCACCACCTCATTCTGATACTAACATAATCGTTCAGGATCTCTTCATGTCTTGAATTATGACAAGTTTCTCAGCCTCTGTATCAGTTCACTGATAATACAAATCTTTGCCACTTATGATTTTAACTTTAAAATCCAATTCATTTCTTACAGCCTGTTCTCATATATTATTAAATTACTCATTTAAGAAAGAATTGCAACTGTTAGATGCCACACATACAAATATTTAATATGCATGATCCACACACACAAGCAGCTCACTCACTGTTATAAGAGCAAGATGCTCCACCTTCAAAACTCCACACTGGCCCCACAGGAACTTATTTTCCGTCTATACTCTACAATGACTTTCTTCTCATCTCTGGTCCAGATAATCCAAGTATCTTCATCTTGCCCTTTAACACTGAGTCACTACTATGTGCCTAGTTGATTAGGTACTTAATGCCAAACAAAACACAGTATTTTTTTGTATTCAGGTCCCACCCCATTTGCTCCCACATACTATGCTAACTTTCTCAGTGGCTTTATAATTGTCCTTTATGTTATAGTAGACACTCAGTCATGTCAGACTCTTTGTGACCCACAGACTGTAGACCGCCAGGTTCAACTGTCCAGGGAATTCTCCAGGCAAGAATAGTGGAGTGGGTAGCCATTCCCTCTCCAGGGGATCTTCCTAACCCTGGGACTGAATCTGGGTCTCCCACAATGCAGGCAGATTCTTTAACATCTGATTTTCCTGGTATTCACTTTTTCACTCTCATTTTCTCATACTCCACAACTAATAGTAAACAAATTCTGACTTGCCACTCATATCAGATGGTCCCTTCCAGTACCATCCTGAGACGCAGGCAGAAGTGGTCATTGCCTTGGGCCTTACACTTTAGAGAACCCATTCTTGACCTCTGTCCAGGTACTTCATGAAGTAAAAAATCTGCAGAGTCCAAGGAATGCTTTCTGACTCTCTGACTGTACACAGCAGATTCCCAAGATTCTGAATTGCCAGGCCAAGAACCCTGGAGTATTGTCCCCAGGACAGACACAGGCATATCCACCTCTAGCCCAAGCGGTAGTCAAAAGATAGTCCGCAAGGGGTAAGGCAAGGTTGCTTTGGAAGTGGGCGTGTGGACATGCTATGGCAAAGAACCTAGAATACAGGGAAAAGGAGGGAGAGTACAGGATAAAAATGAGGTGACAGAGGCCAATTCTCCCTTGGCCATTATGTTCCAGAACAGAACACATTAAAAATCCTAAAATTCTAAAACCTCATTATAAAGCTGTATCGGTCAAGTTAGAACCCTAATTTGAGAGTCATTTATTTAACAGTTAATTGATCTGCAGTATTTAAATATTCAGACACATAATGAGTGAACTTCCATGTGTATTCTTGCATCCATAAGTGTTAAGGATGGGCCTGGTTTCTACATCCTGTTTCCATTGATGGTTCACCAGTTTTAATCTTCATTATAATCCATCAAATGTTACAAATGTAGCAGCAGCGGTAGCACCAAAAGTAGCACTGATACCACCACTCACTGAGTCCTAGCATAGAACCAAGCATTTAATCTTTACTGAATTCTTTCACACTGTTTGTGTTACTTACAACCCAACTATCTAGTTATCTTCATCTTATCCATGACTTGAAAGTACCACAGTGTCAAAAGATGTAGGGGTCGGGATTGGGAGTTCATGTACACTCATGGCTGATTCATGTCGATGTATAGCAAAATGAATACAGTATTGTAAAGCAAACAAACTAAAAAACAAAAATTATTAAAAAAAAAAAAAGATGGATTCTAATCAAGGTCTTTCTAAGTTAACAGCCCAGGTTCTTCACACTACACTTCCTTTCAGACAATTAAGAGATTTACCTGGCTTCAGACTGCTCCCTGCTAATCTGCACAGATCTGCCAGATTAATCTCCCTAAAAGATCTCTTTTACCTTAACATTTGATCCAGTTTTTTAAAATACACACTGCTGGTTATGCTCTACTCAGTTAAGCTAAAGGCCTTAGCTTGATTTTTCTTTCAAATCCATCTGTTCATTATTTCCTAAAATACTCTTCAATTCCTTCACACCGAAATCATACCTCGCCTTTGGTTCCCATGTAAGCCAGCCCTTCCCCATACCCCTAGCCAACACACCTTCCTAAAAACATTTAAGATCCATATCATCATACTTTGCCTCCTTCCTAAAGACTTCTCTGACTACTCAAGTCCAGAATCTTTTCTCATGCCTAATGTTCTATATCTCTGTAATACTGAGAGTCTCTGATCACTCAACAAGTAATTAGCTATGAACTTAGGGTGTCAACTTCAAAGGATATGATGTATTTCATGTCACTTTATGAACTTAATCTTTTTGGAAGGCAATATAGAGGAAACTGGTAAAGTGGCTCTAAAGACAAAATCCTCGGTTGATAATCTGCTTTGATCATATATTAGCACAGACTTTGGAAGTGAATTTGTAAAGTCATTCATTTATGATTAGCCGACTTTTTGGTCCCAGAACCGATCTTGATCTTAAATTTTCCGAGATACCGAAGAGTTTTTGTTTATGTGTATTACACCTAGTTGTGCACTGGTATAGCAAACACCCTCTTCCAACAACACAAGAGAAGACTCTACCCATGGACATCACCAGGTGGTCAACACTGAAATCAGATTGATTATATTTTCTGCAGCCAAAGAAGGAAAAGCTCTATACAGTCAGCAAAAACAAGACCGGGAGTTGACTGTGGCTCAGATCATGAACTCCTTATTGCCAAATTCAGACTTAAATTGAAGAAGGTAGAAACGATTAGACCATTTAGGTATGACCTAAATCAAATTCTTTATGGTTATACAGTAGAAGTAAGAAATAGATTTAAGGGACTAGATCTGATGGACAGTGCATGATGAACTATGGACAGAGGTTTGTGACATTGTACAAGAGACAGGGTCAAGACCATCCCCACGGAAAAGAAATGCAAAAAAGCAAAATGGCTGTCTGAGGAGGCCTTACTAATAGCTGTGAAAAGAAAAGAAGCAAAAAGCAAAGGAGAAAAGGAAAAATATACCCATTTGAATGCAGAGTTCTAAAGAATAGATAGCAAGGAGAAATTAGAAAGCCTTCCTCAGCAATCAATGCAAAGAAATAGAGGAAACAACAGAATGGGAAAGACTAGAGATCTCTTCAAGAAAATTAGAGATACCAAGGGAACATTTCATGCAAAGATGGGCTCGATAAAGGAAAGAAATGGTATGGACCTAACAGAAGCAGAAGATATTAAGAAGAGGTGGCAAGAATACACAGAAGAACTGTACAGAAAAGATCTTCACGACCCAGAGAATCACGGTGGTGTGATCACTCACCTGAGCCAGACATCCTGGAATGTGAAGTCAAGCAGGCCTTGGGAAGTATCACTACAAACAAAGCTAGTGGAGGTGATGGAATTCCAGCTGAGCTATTTCATATCCTGAAATATAATGCTGTGAAAGTGTTGTACTTAATATGCCAGCAAATTTGGAAAACTCAGCAGTGGCCATAGGACTGAAAAGGTCTGTTTTCATTCCAATCCCAAAGAAAGGCAATGCCAAAGAATGCTCAAACTAGTGCACAACTGTACTCATCTCACACACTAGTAAAGTAATGCTCTAAATTCTCCAAGTCAGGCTTCAGCAGTACATGAACTGTGAACTTCCAGATGTTCAACCTGGTTTTAGAAAAGGCAGAACCAGAGACCAAATTGCCAACATCTGCTGGATCATTGAAAAAGCAAGAGAGTTCCAGAAAAACATCTATTTCTGCTTTATTGACTATGCCAAAGCCTTTGACTGTGTGGATCACAATACACTGTGGAAAATTCTGAAACAGATGAGAATACCAGACCATCTGACTTGCCTCTTGAGAAACCTATATGCAGGTCAGGAAGCAACAGTTAGAACTGGACATGGAACAACAGACTGGTTCCAAATAGGAAAAGGAGTACGTCAAGGCTGTATATTGTCACTATACTTATTGAACTTATATGCAGAGTACATCATGAGAAACGCCAGGCTGGAAGAAATGCCTCTTGAGAAACCTATATGCAGGTCAGGAAGCAACAGTTAGAACTGGACATGGAACAACAGACTGGTTCCAAATAGGAAAAGGAGTACGTCAAGGCTGTATATTGTCACTATACTTATTGAACTTATATGCAGAGTACATCATGAGAAACGCCAGGCTGGAAGAAGAACAAGCGGGAGTCAAGATTGCCGGGAGAAATATCAATAGCCTGATATGCAGATGACACCACCCTTATGGCAGAAAGTGAATAGGAACTAAAAAGTCTCTTGATGAAAGAGAAAGAGGAGAGTGAAAAAGTTGGCTTAAAGCTCAACATTCAGAAAACGAAGATCATGACATCCAGTCCCATCACGTCATTGGAAATAGATGGGGAAACAGTGGAAACAGTGGCAGACTTTATTTTGGGGGGCTCCAAAATCACTGCAGATGGTGACTGCAGCCATGAAATTAAAAGACACTTACTCCTTGGAAGGAAAGTTATGACCAACCTAGACAGCATATTCAAAAGCAGAGACATTACTTTGCCGACTAAGGTCCGTCTAGTCAAGGCTATGGTTTTTCCTGTGGTCATGTATGGATGTGAGGGTTGGACTGTGAAGAAAACTGAGCTCTGAAGAACTGATGCTTTTGAACTGTGGTGTTGGAGAAGATTCTTGAGAGACCCTTAGACTGCAAGGAGATCCAACCAGTCCATAGAGACATTACTTCGCCAACAAAGGTCCGTCTAGTCAAGGCTATGGTTTTTCCAGTGGTCATGTATGGATGTGAGAGTTGGACTGTGAAGAAAGCTGAGTGCTAAAGAATTGATGCTTTTGAACTGTGGTGTTGGAGAAGACTCTTAAGAGTCCCTTGGACTGCAAGGAGATCTAACCAGTCCATCCTAAAGGAGATCAGTCCTGGGTGTTCTTCAGAAGCAATGATGCTAAAGCTGAAACTCCAGTACTTTGGCCACCTCATGCAAAGAGTTGACTCATTGGGAAAGACTCTAATGCTGGGAAAGATTGAGGGCAAGAGGAGAAGGGGACGACAGAGGATGAGATGGCTGGATGGCATCACCGACTTGATGGACATGAGTTTGGGTAAATTCCCGGAGTTAGTGATGGACAGGGAAGCCTGGTGTGCTGGGATTCATGGGGTTGCAAAGAGTCGGACATGACTGAGCGACTGAACTAAACTGATACATTCATCAGCCACCTTTCCTCCCTTCACCCTCAGAAATGCCAAATTTGTAGTTTCAACTTATTTCTTAATGTAAATATTCCCAATTTGGCTAGTTTCAAGTTAGCAATGTGACACCTGAATAAATATTTAAGAAGATATGAACAACATTGGCTCTCTCCAGCTATTAAGAGGAGTTTCAGTTCACTATTGGTTATGCCTGTTCATTTATCGTTATTAGAAAATAAAATGGAAGGAGAAAGTCCAAGAGAGTGGCATAGGAAGATCCTACATTCCTCCCGTGGATAAACCAAACCTACAGCTACATATGGAATAATTTCCTCTAGGGAAAAAAATAAAAACTAAAAATACTGCCAGCAAACCATAAAAAGGCCAGATGACAACAGGAGCAGAGGTAGCCTCACCAACAGCCTCATCCCAGCATGGTAACCTGCAACTGGGCAGATTTCACAAATCCAGTGCTTCTCCCTCAGGAGGAAGAGGTGCATGCCCCTTATCAGGCACCCCAACCCTTAAGACATGAAACAAAGAGACAAGCTCCAAAATATCTGGCTATGAAAACAATGGGGCTTACATCCAAGAGACCCAAAGCACTACAGGGAGCTGGGATACTTTAAAGGGCTTGAGCTCAGACTCACTGTCTCTGGACACCAGCACAAAAACAGCAGTTTGAAAACTCCTAGATTGTATGTGAATAAGATGCACTCATAGTCTTAAAGCATCTACCAGAAGGACAGAGACCTGAATGAACTCTATGGGGACAGAAAGAAAAAGTTTCTCAGTCGTGTCCAACTCTTTGCAACCTCATGTACTATAGCCTGTCAGGTTCCTCTATCCATGGAATTCTCCAGGTAATACTGAAGTGTGTAGCCATTCCTTTCTCCAGGGGATCTTCCAGACCCAGGGATTGAACCTGGGTCTCCTGCATTGCAGGCAGATTCTTTACTGTCTGAGCTACCAGGAGCTGGCCATTTTTCTGCTCCCCTCCACCATGAAGGTGCTAGCAGGTACACCCTGACCCTGTACTCTCTGTGGCCCTGCCAAAAATGGTGGGCTCAACCAAGTCTTGAGCTCTCCTGCTGTCTCAATGAAGTTGGCAGGCATGGGCAATACACACAGGGAACACTCCTTGCTCACCTATCTGGCTGGGGGGCTGGTATTCTTGGGACCCACAGGACTATTAATAACTGGAAAGATAGTTGTGGCAGGTATCATCCTCAAGGCACCACAGAGTCAGCAGAATGAAACATATCCTAGATCTTTCAGGGAAAAGGGACAATTTATTTAGCTTGAGGGCTATAACTTTAGCTTGAGGGGCAGACTAAGGCTTGCCAAACACATCTAGAGACTACAAAGCTGCCCAGTGAAAACAGGCTGGGAAATACCATCTTTGTGCTGTCCCTTGACCTTGGAACAGTTCTCTACTATGTCCCAGAAAACAACTTATACACTTGACTGAAGCCTCGATTTTTGCAAGTGATGCTCAAGACACCTCCAGGTTACCAGCAGTGTTTATGATTGCAATCCCACAGGACTGTATATATTTGTGTTCTTAAAAAGTGTCTGAAGGTCTAGCTGCTCGTCAGCTTAAAGATAGCTGCTGACTGAGCTACTTCCCTTTGGAACACTGATAGGTCATGGACACAGCCTCAACAACTGGGAACTATCAGGAATAAGTCAGGCTGCTTGGATAACCACAAAGGTTCAACAGACAACCAAGACCTAGGGTGAGAGTGAAAGATACAGTTCATCTCCAAACACAACGCCATTCCCTCAAGATTGGGAAGGTAGTTGTTTCGCCTAATATATAGAAACAAACAGAGTCAAGCAAAATGAAGACAGAGAAGAACAAGTCTGAAAGGGAAGAACAAAAAACCTAACAACAAAAATCTCAGTGAAACAGAGATAAGTAATTTGTTTGAAAAAGAGTAAAATATAAATGTAAATAAGCACACACAAAGAAAGTCAAGGGATGGAAAAAGACATAGAATGCCAATAGAAACCAAAAGAAAGCTGGGGCAGCTATAGTTCTATCAGAAAAAAAAAAAAAGAAAATAGACTGTAAAACATCTACTACAATGAAAGAAGGGCATTACATGATACAGGATCCTTGATGGCTCAGATGGCAAAGAATTTTCCTGCAATGTAGGAGCTCCATGTATGATCCCTGGGTCAGAAAGATCCCCTGGGGAGGGAATGGCAACCCACTCCAGTATTCCTGCCTGGAAAATCCCATGGACAGAGGAGTCTGGTGGGCTACAGTCCATGGGGTCACAAAGAGTTGGACAAGACTGAGCAACTAACATACAAACACACACACATAATAATAATAATAATAAAGGAGTCAATCTAAAGAGAATACTATAGTATTTGTAAATATACACACACCCAATATAAAAGCACCACAGATTTTAACACACCTAAAGGGAGAAAGTGATAGAAATACAATAATATTGCAGAACTTTAATAACTCACTTACAAAAATGAATAGCTCATCTACATGTTATGAGAAAACTGAAAAACTCATAAATGTGTGAAGATTAAACAACATGCAATTAAACAACCAGTGGGTCAAGAAATCAAAGAAAAAGTACCTTGAGAAACAATGTACCAAAATATAAAGTGAAAAAGTGAAGTCGCTCAGTCATGTCCAACTCTTTGCAACCCTATGGACTGTAAGCTACAAGGCTCCTCCTTCCATGGAACTTTCCAGGCAAGAATACTGGAGTGGGTTGCCATTTCCAAAAGCAGTTCTAAGAGGAATGTATAGTCATACAAGTCTACCTGAAGAAAAAACAAAAATCTCAACTCATCTAACTTTACACCTAAAGGAACTAGGCTTCACTGGTGATTCATGTAGTAAAGAATCTGCCTACAATGCAGGAGACCCAAGTTCCAATCCTGCATTGGGAAGTCCCCCTGGAGAAGGGAAAGGCAACCCACTCCAGTATTCTTGCCTGGAGAATTCCATGGACACGGGAGCCTGACAGGCTATGTCCATGTGGTCGCAAAGAGTCAGACATAACTAAGCAATTAACGCCCTCCACTTTTCAAAGGAAGTAGAAAAGAAGAACAAAGCCCAAAGTAAGTTGAAAGAGGGAAATAAAAATGATCAGAGCAGAAAGAGAGACTAAAAAGGCAACAGAAGAGATCAATAAACCTAAAAACCCATTCTTTGACAAAATAACCAAAACTAACAAACTGTTAGCTGATTTCATCACTCTCACCACTTTTATTTAACGTGGTATTCGAAGTCCTAGTGAGAACAATTAGGCAAGAAAATAAATAAAAGTCATCCAAACTGAAAAGGAACAAGTAAAACTGTCACTATTTGAGGACAGCGTGTATATATAAGTCAGAAAGAGAAAGAGACATACTGTACGATCTTATATATAGAATCTAAAAGACAACGCAAATGAACAAGCCAAATTCATTAAAAAAATAAATAAATAAAAACAACACAGATGACTGCCAAAGTGGAGGGGGATTGGAAATGAGGAAATGGGTGACCTGCTAAAGAAGTACTAACTTGCAAATAAAAAATGTTGAGGGAATGTAATATACAAATGGTGCCTATAGTCTATAATAATACTGTAGTGTATATTGAAAGTTGCCAAGGGAGTAAATCTTAAGTTTTCATCAAGAGAAAAAAGAAATTTTGTAACTTTGTATGGGATGGTTGGTAACCAGACTTACTGTCCTGATCATTTTGCAGTGTATACAAAAACAAATCATTATGTTGGACACCTAAAAATACATGAATAAAAAAAGAGAAGTTAATAAAACCATTACATCTTATAACAGTCACAATTTTATGAAATAAGTGTAAATTTCTGAGGGGAAAAAACAATTTTATGAGAAAAGTAGCATTGTTTTTCTATTTTTCAGTCCCTAAGTTGTCTCCAACTCTGTGACCCCATGATCTCCAGCACATCAGGCTTTCCTGTCCTTCATTATCTCCCAGAGATTGCTCATACTCAATCCATTGAGTTAGTGATGGCATTCAACCAGCTCATCCTCTGTTGCCCCTTTCTCCTCTTGCTCTCAATCCTTCCTATCATCAGGGTCTTTTCCAATGAGTTGACTCTTTGTATTAGGTGGCCAAAGTACTGCAGCTTCAGCTTCAACATCAGTCCTTCAAATGAATATTCAGGACTGATTTCCTTTAGGATTGACTGGTTTGATCTCCTTGCTGACCAAGGTACTTTCAAGAGTCTTCTCCAGCACCACAGTTTGAAAGCATCAATTCTTCAGCACTCAGCCTTCTTTATGGTCCAACTCTCACATCTATACATGACTACTGGAAAAACCACAGCTTTGACTATATGTACGTTTGTCAGCAAAGTGATGTCTCTGCTCCTTAACACGCTTTCTAGTTTTGTCATAGCTTTTCTTCCAGGGATCAAGCATCTTTTAATTTTGTGGCTGCAATCACTGTCCACAGTGACTTCGGAGCCCAAGAAAATAAACTCTGTCACTGGTTCCACTTTTCTCCAATCTATTTCCCATGAAGTGTTGGGACCAGATGCCATGATCTTTGTTTTTTGAATGCTGAGTTTTAAGCCAGCCTTTTCACTTTCCTCTTTCACCTTCATCTCTTTAAAGAGAGAAAAATGTTGCATACTACACATGTGTATAGGATCGAGAAGGATAGTACTGATAAAATTACTCACAGGGCAGCAATGGAGACACAGGCATAGAAAAGAGACTTATGGACATGGTGGGGGACAAGAGGAAAATGAGGGCGAGATGTGTGGAGAAAGTAACAAGGAGAGTTACATTACCATATGTAAAATAGATAGCCAATGGGAATTTGCTGTTAGACTCAGGGAACTCAAACAGGGGCTCTGTAACAACCCTAGAGGGGTGGGATGGGGAGAGAGATGGGAGGGAAGCTCAAGAGGAAGGGGACATATGTATTCCTATGACTGATTCATGTTGATGTTTGGCAGAAACCAACAAAATTCTATAAAGCAATTATCCTTCAATTAAAAAATAAATTTTAAAAATAAAAAAATTATAGTGTTTACCAAAAAAAAGAGGCTCTTAAGTTCCTCTTTGCTTTCTGCCAGTAAAGTGGGATCATCTGCCTATCTGAGGTTTTTGATATTTCTCCTGGCAATCTTGATTCTGGCTTGAAAGTCATGCAGCCTGCCGTTTCGCATGCTGTACTCTACATAAAAGTTAAATAAGCAGGGTGACAGTATTCAGCCTTGACATACTCCTTTCTCAATTTTGAACCAGTCCATTGTTCCATGTCCAGTTCTGTTACTTCTTGCCCTGCATACAAGCTTCTCAGGAGACAGGTCTGTAGGCATTATTTTAGTTTCATAAACTTCTTTAATATATTAATAGAAAGCAACTGGCTTCTCAGGTTTACTTTTATACACAACTTGCTGTTTTGATTGAAATATATAAAATAAATGCAGCCTCACATAGCTATTTAGTTGAAAAGGAAAGACCTCCTGGGCTGGTGACCAGCCCCCACCCCCGCCCTGGGGTCCTCCATTCATAGTCTGAGCAGCATTCACATGCAGTATACACTTTATATAGAAGACTGTGGTGTGAAAAGACCTTACCAACAGTAAGAGTCTGGACTAGTTTAGTAGTTGAAGTTTTTCTCACTTAGCAATTATTTAAATAAAAAATTCTAACTTTAGTCTGCACTGAGAAGAAAGTTTATGCTATTTCCTGTGTATATTTACATATATACATATACATACACATATATATGCAAATGCTTTTGAATTGTGGTGTTGGAGAAGACTCTTGAGAGTCCCTTGGACTGCAAGGAGATCCAACCAGTCCATTCTGAAGGAGATCAACCCTGGGATTTCTTTGGAAGGAATGATGCTAAAGCTGAAACTCCAGTACTATGGCCACCTTATGCGAAGAGTTGACTCACTGGAAAAGACCCTGATGCTGGGAGGGATTGGGGGCAGGAGGAGAAGGGGACGACCAAGGATGAGATGGCTGGATGGCATCACGGACTCAATGGACGTGAGTCTGAGTGAACTCCGGGAGTTAGTGATGGACAGGGAGGCCTGGCATGCTGCGATTTATGGGGTCGCAAAGAGTTGGACATGACTGAGCGACTGAACTGAACTGAACTGATACTTCCCAATTCAACAACTCAAAGTACAAAGAATATCAAGGAAAATGTAACTATAAAGTAAAAGCTTCATTTTCAGGAGAAAAAAATTTACACAGAGAATATTTATGAAGCTCACAAATGAATCTTCACTGAGTTGGCCATAATCTTCAGTTAAGCATAAAAGGTACAATTATCCTCTATGTTTTCACAAGTGATCAATGGCACCATATGTACAAAATGACAAATCAGAGTTACATATTCACTGATGTAAAAAAATAGCTTGAGAACAGAATTATATTTTGGTTAACTTAAATTTTATATTTCCCAAATTAATGTTTTTAGCAATATTTACTTCAAAATGATACTGTTAAACAGTTTAACAGTATAAGCACATAAGTCATTGTTGTTGTTTAGTTGCTAAGTCCTGTTTGACTCTTTGGCAAATCCATGGACTGTAGCCCACCAGGCTCCTCCATCTGTGGGATTTCCCAGGCAAGAATACTGGAATAGGCAGCCATTTCCTTCTCCAGGAGATATTCCCGACCCAGGGGTCAAAACCAGGTATCCTGTACTTGCGGGGTATCCTCTACCACTGAGCCGCCTGGGAAGCCCATACATAAGTCACACTCAATCTAAAATTTATATAACTACAGGCAATAGCCAGTAGTTTCATCTGAAAAACTGTATATTCTTAACAGTAAGTGCTATTTTCCCTTGGCTCTAAGTTTCACTGTAGCCTGGTTATTTTTTTCCCTTTGAAAGTATCAAGGCAAAGTTAAGTATGTTCCTTACCTCCTCCTTTACTTAAGCTTCGGCTAGAATTACCTTTTTCAAAGAACTGAAATAGGAGAGTTACTGCCTAAACCAGTTTAATCTCACTAGCTACTTCAAAATGCTACATTTCAAACCACTTCTATTCTTTTGCAAATATTATCTTTTCATTAAATGCCTTTATGAGCCCTTCAGCAACAACAGTATATATTAAAATTTAAACTATATTTTGTAAATCAAGCATAAGTATATTGAACATTTTTTCAAGGGTAGGCCAAAAAGCATGACAGGTAATCAGATTTTTATGGGACTCTACTGTTGCTTTATTTCTTAGCAGACGCTACTGATAACTCATTTTAAGTTTTCCTTTATCATTAGTATTAGGTGCTAACACAAGGCTGGGCAGTTTACTCACTTGTGTCCTACTTTTTACATGGAAGAAAAAAATGGAGAGAAGTCAAATGTTTAAATAAGGATCACCATACATACTTACTAAAATAAACTTGCTTTATTCTTTAAATTCTATCCTATGTTAGAGTAATTAGTATTTCATCTGACCAGTGTATATTTTTATCAATTATTGCTCTGTAATCTTTAAAGATGCTGTCCCAATATTTGAATCTGTGAACAAGAGGGATTACCATAAACTGTTTATTCTAAAAAATTCCTAATACTGAAAATGACTTAATAAAATATACATACATATTCCTCTTGGAAGATCATTATTTTCTGATTATTTTCTCACTTCATGTTACTATTTCAGTTGCCACCCTCCCCAGCAAAACCCTCTTCACATCCTACAAGGAGTAAGCTAGAAGGATAATGACATACTAGCTACCAGTCTGAGTGCCAATATAGACTTTCACGCTAAGTTCTCTATAGACACATCATTCACCTTTTTACTTTATAATGCAACCTGTATATGCAATATCCTCATGTTTACATTAAAAATCTGGGCTTAAAATAGTTGAAGAATTTAAAAATAATGAATCATCAAATGATAAGCCAGGAATTGAACTCAGGTCTATTTTAATTTTAAAAAGGCTAGGACTCACATCTTCCTCTAACAATTTTGTAGTTGACAAAGCTCATGCAACATGCATCAGATATTTTTATTTTCTTCAGCTAAAGACATAAGTAGCCATGGATATTTGTATAAGTGAAATTCACATGAGTGTCTCACATAGCATACTTTGGGTCTCTGTGGAAACTTTACAGTTCCATGCAAGTACTCCAATATACTTCTATTAATATTGGGACAATCCCAAACAAAAATCTATATTCAAGATTAGTTGAAGGAGGTAATCATTCCAGAAGTCTGCTTCATACTAATCATTTTTGTGTTTTCAAGAGTGAGCTGTGATTTCATACTCATAGGTTGAACTACATTTCACACCCATGCCTCATGATGTGAAAGAGGACAAAGTTGTTAACTATTAGAATGTGTGGCAGGTCAGCCTACTGAACAGCTCAACTACAATTCAAAATATAGGCGAGACTTCTATACAGTGATATTCAGTCACTTTACAAAATAAAGAAAGTAATACTTCAGAAATATCGACTGTAAAAAAGAGCCATATAATAAATTTATTCCCTAGAAAAGCAGACAATTCAATGTCATACAAGTGATGCCTAAATTCAAGTATTAAACTCACTGTGGCTCTAGAGGATTACTAATATTTCAGATACTCTAGTGGTAAAACTTCCAAACAACCTAATTCTGCTTGGTAAAGGTAGTATTTACACTGAATTTGAATTAGGACTCTAATTCACCAAGGAGCAGAAAAAGTTTCTTTGATGATGCCATGCTGATCCCTGGGTCTATGACACCTCTTAACATCATTCTCTAAAGTAAGCTAGTTTAATATTAGGTGGGTGTATTAAAATACCTCAATGGGAAAATGCCACTGTGTATAAGCTATTATTATAGACATGCGCGCGCGCACACACACACACACACACACACAGCATGGCATTTAATCACTGATAAAAATTTCTACCTAAAGAAAATTTATTGTTAAAAAATCATTTATACTATTTACCATTTACTCATATTATGCCATGAGCTTAAGAGGTTGATTTTATCTTTAGCTAAAGCTGTGTATTTTCTAATCTGTTTAGGGCAGCTGTCATGTAATCAGAATAAGCGGTGCCATTTTAATAAGGAAGTCTTTTAATGAAATATAATAGGTCACAAATACCTAATTTCTGCTCTTTACTGTAATTGCCAGTATGTACTAAAACTGCCACTTTAACAATCTCTTCCAAATGCTTACACAAAAGATGAACAAATCAAGGGTATTAGTATGTGTGTATATTTACAACTTATTGCTGTCAAAGGCTATAGGGTTCCACTTCAACTTCAGTAGCTATATGAGAATCTACTTCTTTTGATGGAGGCATCCTGTTTCAGGTTGTGAATGAATCTGAATTAATCTCTTTTTCATGGCTATGTAAGCAAATACAGACTGAAAAATACCCAGGAGAAATGTTAACAAAGTTGTAGCACAGTATTATACCTTTAGGAATATCACAGACACTTTTACTCTCACTGTGGAATATTGTACATTTTACTACTTTATTCTTTTTTCTTCAATAGATTCTCTGCTCCATTGGTTGCTGGCTCATAATTTCAAACAACACTGTTTATATATAGTTCAAATAGTGTGGTTTCTTTGATAATTTTTAAGTTTATCATAAGCATCAGTTTTATATGCTCATCATTTAAATTGCATACATAAAACTACAAAGAGGTGCTGAAAAATTAAAACAGAGGATCCCCAAAAGAGAGCACAAATATTGCGATTTTTAACAAGCATTCAATATGACTGTCTGGCTACAGTTTGGTTTTACATGTCTTTTTTAAAAACACTCCCTGAAAACTCCTTTACATGAGATTCCTTTTACTTTTCTGTTTTATTTTGAGCAAACATTTTGTAAATCAGTAGCTCTTTAAATTTGGTATTATTATTGATATTTTAATACCAGAAGTCGTATGTACAAATAGTAGTAGTTTTATAAGAAGTTTACCCATTTTTTAAAGGCTAAGCTTCCCTAAATCAAACTAGATCACTGTGAAAAGAAAACCATGACAACTGTTTGTACCTCTTGCTTTATTATTACATCCGGCCTGGTCACTCTTAGAAATTCAATCTATTACGGTTGCTAGGAGTCTGTTGCTGTGCAACCTAGAAGGGTATGCTGTGCTTTCAGGCTAAGGAGTGCTAATAAACCTGTAGGCTTCCCTCTATGGGTCTGACCAGTGTGTTTAAGGGGCTTAATACTTTTCAAGAGTGATTGGACCACAATTCAAGACACATCCTATTAAAAATAAGTCACACTGAGAGATTTCTAACAAAGGGACAAAATGCTAAACATACACAAATATTCAAAATGTATCCTTAGAATCCATAACTAATTTGGTAAAATAAATAAAGAACAGATTATGATCTACATTTAAATTATACCACCTAGCATCCCCAAGTTTTTATTTCCATATAGTCTCCTAAAAGGTTATAATGGATACAGATGAACTGAGAAAGTTTCAAGGAAAAAAAAAAAAGGCAGTATTAAGCTTCTTCAACTTTGATTTAAAAAAATGGCATTAGGTAGAATCCAATAGTATAAAAGTAAATTAAACCTAGGAACCCAGAAGTCATGAAGTCATGAACTAAAAGCAGTCCCCCACCACACACACACACACACACACACACACACTTATTGAAAAACTAAACAAATTCTAAGTTTCATTTTATTATAAAACCAGATTTTTGTTTTTCTTGTCACTTTTGGTAATAATTTTATATTAATTCTAAAATCTATTTGACATAAATTAATTACAACTAGTACTACTTCAATGCAAATGCAAACAAAAGAGAAAAAATAGTAGTCTACAATAAAATATTGCTAAACAAATTATGTGAAACAGAATTTGAAACGTGGGTAGGGACTTCTACTTTCTTTAAAAGAAGAAACTGTATTGAGGTTTATTTAGTTATGTATGATAGGCATTTTTTCATAAAGTATTTAAAGACATAAATAGATGCTGGCCTACTATAAAATACCAAAGACCATCAAAGAAATAAAAAAAACAAAAAACATGATTTTCCAATAATCATCTAATCCAAACTTTCCAAGTATATTTTGGCTATACTAATATTGCCTGTAACTTCTGAAAGTTAAAAATAAAATTAAAAAAATAAAAACATTCATTTTTTACATTCACAGCAACATTTAGCCCTTCTATCTATTCCAAACTGGGAGCATTGTTTAAAATAATCTGACAAGTGCATCATCTTATTCTTTTTTAAAGAGCCAACAGCACCTGTCCTTCAACTGTTGTTTTTTATTTCTTCTTCTCATTATGTACCATAGGAAGCAGAATAAAGGAAATTAGCTATTTCTCTAAACGTACCAAGAAACAATAAACAGGAATGCAGAACAATTATTCCAAAAACAAAGACAAAGAATTCAATAACAAGAGAGCTGAAGCAGGCTGAGAGGTGCAAAGGCAGCATTTGAGCAACAAACCAAGGTTGAGGCAGGATGGGTTGGCTGAGAAGGTTCAGAGCCGAAAAAGCCTGTAAGGAAAGCCAAGCAGAGTAAGTAGAACCAAGCAAAAGGGGAAAATGGGACAGAAAGGATAAGAAAGAGAGACAAGAATGCAGAAAAAGAACTGAAAGAAAATCTGCAGAAACATGAGGATTCATTTTATAACTGAGAAAAAAAGGAAAAAAACACAAAGATGAAAAATTTTACATTCAATAATTGTATTTTCCTTGACTTATTCTTACTTCTTAAGTCAAGCAACAACACAGAAAAAGAAAAAGGTTCTTAAAAGATACAGTGATCATCAGTAACAACTGTAATGCAAAAAAATAAAAAGGCGGGTTTTTAACTTGAAGATTCAACTTAATTTACAGTTTAGAACTTTGAAAACTTTCCAATTCTCATTTAGGATTAGACAAACTTAATTCTAAAACTAAGAACCTATTAATAATATATGAAAACCTTTCTCAAGTAATGAAAATTGATTTTTTTCAACAAGAACAAAACATTAGAATATACACACACAGACACACAGTAGTCAATAAAGTCATTAAAGTCAGATTCTACTTATGAGTATACCATTCACAGGGCCTGTGTCAGGCAAATGCATTTATTTTAAAGCAATTATTTAATAGTTGGTTAATTACTAGTATGTATTACATAACTCTAGAAGAATCTGCCTCAAAGAATCAAAGTTACCTGGGCTTCCCTGGTGGCTCAGACAGTAAAGACTCTGCCTGCAATGCAGGAGACCAGGGTTCGATCCCTGGGGTCAGGAAGATCCCCTGGAGAAGGGCATGGCTACCCACTCCAGTATTCTTGCCTGGAGAATTCCATGAAGAGAGGAGCCTGGTAGGCTACAGACCATAGAGTCAGAAAGAGTTTGACACAACTGAGACTAACACTTTAATTTTTCACTTTTCACAGGCAGTGTTAACTAAAAGGCAATGGAGTAAAATAAATAATAAATTGTTAAATGAGAATGGATATCTTATAGTAGAAGTGTTGTTGAAAAAGAGCTTTCTGGTGTCTACTGAGGTCTTCTGTCTTTCAAGTTATGAAGCCACAAGAAATCATGAAGTCTGACTTCATTATAAGAACCAGGAGTACGCAGCTATAGAGAATCACATATTTATCTATGGAATTTGGCCTGTCTTTTGCACATTCAAGTTTGCTTGGATCTGCAACACCCTGTCACACTTCATTTCTACATACCAACCCCTCTCCCTCCAAAATCAAAGATCCTCAACAAAAGCTGCTGAATAAAACTGAATTCTGAATTTCATAAGCATTTGTCAAGAATTATAGGCTTTTTAATAAATCACATAACTAGGGTTGGTAGCCAACGACTTACAGGTTAGAATTCTTTTTAGTAATCATCTTATTAATATAAAAAGAAAAAAAATCATTATGAGAGCCCCAAATACATGGCCCTTCCTGCTTCTACCAGCTCCTACCTACTGACAGAATACTTCCCGAAACATGTTTTTTCAAGTTTTCTGTAATTTATTAAGCCAAGGTCGAAAGGATATTGATGGACAAGGAAGTTTTTAATATTAAGATTTATTAAACGATTGTGATACAACATCTGATTGGAAGAGTGCTTATCAGTTAAAAACTAGTTTTAAAACCTCAAAAAACACTTTTACTTCTTAACTATTACTAATCACTTTTATCATTTAAAAACTTGAAAAAAATATTGAATTTATGGGCAAAAAGGAACTGGATCAATTGATTTTTGAAATGCATAACAGGATACTGAAAAAAGCATCTTGAAGTACATTCTATAAATCTGAGGGCCAATTTCAGTTATACCACATTATAAATGCCAAAAATCTCAAAGATACACATTTCACAATTTTTTGTGTGTGAAAGCAAATACATAGAAAATCGTTAGAAAAAAATAAAAAGGTACCATCTTTGTAAACAGAAAAATGTTACTTTCTCGCAGAGCACTAACAAACTGACTTTGTGGAGTCTACACTTAATTTGGAAGATAATATTTAATTCCAACTCAAAATCTGAGATAAGAAATATAAAAGTTCACAATTCAAAATCTTAAATTATTTTAACTTGTTTGGAAACTAACCTTTACTCTTTTCATGATTTTTTTCCCATTCATCCCTCTATTTCCAGGGGGTAGGGAGATGATGCAACATGGCAAAACAGAGTCAAAGACTGGCAGTGTGAGCGCCAAGCCTGACTCAGCTATGCTGGATCCCTTTTCATAGGTAACAAGTGAGGCCAACAAGAATGGAGTCGATGGGAAGTGAGGAGGAATGGCTGAAGTAAGATTAACCAACCACAACTTACTAATTAAAGCGAAGAGATGGATACATAGGAATTCATTTCATTATTTCATCATATTTTCTATTTTTGTGTATCTTAACATTTTTCCTTAATGTAAAGCTGGTAGGGGAGAATATGAGGACAGACTTGCTTTCCAAAATCGTTCATACAGCTTACATATTTTTTCCATAAACATGATGGTACAAACAAGTGGTGATACTAAATTTGACTTTATTTATTTATATTTTTAATGGCAAAAATAGCAAGTACTCAAGTTCAATAAACTTTGAACTACATGCTGCTAAAATGTGGGAATATATGACTCACTTCAGACACAATGCCTGGGCATACCTTCTAGTATAACCATTTAACCAACCTTCAAGGAGGAAACCAGGATTAGAAATAAATATTACATACAAAGTCACATAAATTCAAACAGAGAAATGTAGTTTATACAATTAAAACTCCACAGTAGTTTCCACTTCCTTACCTTAAATACATTAAAAACTGTACTTTTATATATTTTGTACCATCTTTAAGTATTCCAATACAGTACTATACCCTCAAATACTGTCAAATCATATGTACATTTCATAATGGATGATAGGCACATAGTGTTGAATATCTGACACTGAATTTGAAATGGAAATACAATTTTGACACTAGTACACTGAAAAATTTTATTCGAAAAATATCAGTATGACAACCTATTTGTCAAAATAACAGAATTCAAGACAATTTCCCCCCATTAGTAACTTTTATTTGTCTAAATAATCTCATTTATCCCTTTTTGCATATAGAAAATGTTACAAATAAATTCAATTAATAAACCTATGAGAAGTCACAATTAGCATGACTGGATAAGGACAGATATTTAGCCTATATAAACAAGGACTTTTCAGTTTCATATCTAAGACACTGACCATAGAAACTATTATATGCAAATATTCTTGGTTCTGTTTAAATTAGCCATATAAATAAACTGAGAGCATAATCAACAAATAAGCAGTTTGGCTAGAGTAATTTCTATTTATCTATTAATTGTGATTTTTACCTTTTAATACTTCATGCATCAATTCTTTCCATTTTTTTAAATATATATTTTAATGACAGTTACACGTGTTTCAGAAGAACCTCTAACTTGAAGCAGGTAGGGTGTACTTAATGAAAATCTCCTCTCTCCTCCAAAAAAAAATAAAAGTTTTTAAAAGAGATTTTTAATCTTCCCAATCTCTTATAGAAACCAGTTTTTAGTCAAGTTGTACTCAATACAACTTCAAAAGAATATATAAATGAAAAGATTGTATATTCAGAGAAAAGCATATAAAATGGATAAAAGGCAGCAAAAAGAAAGGAAGAAAGAAAAGTACTATCTAAGGACAGGTGTAAACAGATAGGGCTCTGTATTTACAGACGAAAATAAAGCTCTGTAGCTCTTCCTTTACAGAAGGAAGGCTAGCATCAATCAAGGCATCAATATAAAGACATAAAGCCACATTTGAAGAAATAAGCAATACTTACCTCTGTAACACTTTGTCACCTTCTAAGTTTTTCCTAATTTCCCTATTTAAAATTTCCTTCACTCTCATCACCTACCCTCTCTATTCTACTATTCCTTATAGCATTTATAACCATTTATTATAATATGCATTTCTCTCTCATTGCCAACTGTTCAACTGTAAATTCTTTGAGAGCATAGACCTGATCAATTTTGTTCACTCTTGTATGCTCTACAGCATTCCTTTGCTTGGCCCATAAAGTAGGTGCCAATATTTACTCAATAAATAATTCAAGATATAAACAGTAAAAATGAACTTGTATACCTAAACTGATTGCAGAAATTGAAGGGAACCCCTTAAGTCTGAAGAAAGGTCAAGATGACTTCATAACTGGTAGCAAATTTACCAAACAAAATCTCAAGAGATGATACAGAATGAAAATATATTGGTTAAAAAAAGAGCTGGATGGATTTATGGATGAGTTTCATAAAAAATAAAAACATTCTTCAGGGTAAAGTCTCCATAGTAGACATCAAAGCCAATTGTAACATCTCATAGTGCAACTGTAGTGGAACATCACAAGTGCAACCACAGATCTGACTACTGTAATAATCCACTCTGACACCAAGTGCATTGGTAAAACCTTGGAACTCAAGCCCTAATTTTGACTTTGCGGACATCCCAGCAGAACAGTGAAGATAGGCAGCAAAAGGGAAAACTAAAGAGTTTGAGGGTTTTCAAAGTAGCCACCCCCAAAAAAAACTGTCCCCCAGGTCTGTCCCACAGTAAGCAGCATGAGGAATTTCCACAGTCTGCAACAATGAGAAAATGGGAGGAAGGTACTGGATTCTACAAGGCACTCTTCAAATTCTGAAACTAAGAAAGTACTTTTGTTAGACACAGGAAATTCCAGGCGAGTTTGAAATTTTATACACAGAGACACATACACAAACACACACATACATGCAAGGCATATATCGATACCGAAGTAGGTAACAAAATGTCACTTGAAAACATAACAGGAAAAGAGACCTTGTTTAGGTCAGCTCAGATATACTCCCTGATGATGCTAATTTGAAGAAATAACAAAAACTTACGAAATCATTTCATTCCACAAAGTCAATTAAAAAAAACGGGAACTTTTAAAAATCCACTTGAAATACTATAACTGCATCGCTCAAATGGTCACTATAAAATCAGGGTTAGACAAACTTAGTTCAGTTCCGTTGCTCAGTCATGTCCAACTCTTGCAACTCTGTGGACTGCAGCACACCAGGCCTCCCTGTCCATCACCAACTCCCGGAGTCTACCCAAACCCATGTCCAGTGTGTCGGTGATGCCATCCAGCCATCTCATCCTCTGTCGTCCCCTTCTCCTCCTGCCCCCAATCCCTCCCAGCATCAGAGTCTTTTCCAATGAGTCAACTCTTCGCATGAGGTGGCCAAAGTACTGGAGTTTCAGCTTCAGCATCATTCCTTCCAAAGAAATCCCAGGGCTGATCCCCTTCAGAATGGACTGGTTGGATCTCCTTGCAGTCCAAGGGACTCTCAAGAGTCTTCTCCAACACCACAGTTCAAAGCATCAATTCTTTGGCGCTCAGCTTACTCTTACATCCATACATGACTACTGGAAAAACCATAGCCTTGATTCTGACTCAACGGACGTGAGTCTGAGTGAACTCCGGGAGTTGTGATGGACAGGGAGGCCTGGTGTGCTGCAATTCATCGGGTCGCAAAGAGTCGGACATGACTGAGCCACTGAACTGAACTTGTGGGCCAAGTAACGTCTCTGCTTTTTAACATGCTGTCTAGGTTAGTCATAACTTTTCTTCCAAGGAGCAAGCATCTTTTAATTTCATGGCTGCAGTCAACATCTGCAGTGATTTTGGAGCCCAAAAAATTAAAGTCTGTCATGGTTTCCCCATTTATTTGCCATGAAGTGATGGGACCAGATGCCATGATCTTAGTTTTCTGAATGTTGAGCTTTAAGCCAACTTTTTCATTCTCCTCTTTCACTTTCATCAAGAGGCTCTTTAGTTCTTCTTTGCTTTCTGCCATAAGGGTGGTATCATCTGCATATCTGAGATTATTGATAATTCTCCCAGCAATCTTGATTCCAGCTTGTGTTTCTTCCAGTCCAGCGTTTCTCATGATGTACTCTGCATAGAAGTTCAATAAGCAGGGTGACAATATACAGCCTTGAAAAGTAACGTCTCTGCTTTTTAACATGCTGTCTAGGTTAGTCATAACTTTTCTTCCAAGGAGCAAGCATCTTTTAATTTCATGGCTGCAGTCAACATCTGCAGTGATTTTGGAGCCCAAAAAATTAAAGTCTGTCATGGTTTCCCCATTTATTTGCCATGAAGTGATGGGACCAGATGCCATGATCTTAGTTTTCTGAATGTTGAGCTTTAAGCCAACTTTTTCATTCTCCTCTTTCACTTTCATCAAGAGGCTCTTTAGTTCTTCTTTGCTTTCTGCCATAAGGGTGGTATCATCTGCATATCTGAGATTATTGATAATTCTCCCAGCAATCTTGATTCCAGCTTGTGTTTCTTCCAGTCCAGCGTTTCTCATGATGTACTCTGCATAGAAGTTCAATAAGCAGGGTGACAATATACAGCCTTGACGTACTCCTTTTCCTATTTGGAACCAGTCTGTTGTTCCATGTCCAGTTCTAACTGTTGCTTCCTAACCTGTAGACAGATTTCTCAAGAGGCCAGTCAGGTGGTCTGGTATTCCCATCTCTTGAAGAAATTTCCACAGTTTGCTGGGATCCACACAGTCAAAGGCTTTGGCATAGTCAATAAAGCAGAAGTAGATGTTTTTCTGGAACTCTCTTGCTTTTTCTATGATCCAATGGATGTTGGCAATTTGATCTCTGGTCCCTCTGCCTTTTCTAAAACCAGCTTGAGCATCTGGAAGTTCACAGTTCATGTATTGTCGAAACCTGGCTTGGAGAATTTTAGGAATTAATTTACTACATGTGAGATGAGAGCAACTGTGTGGCAGTTTGAGCACTCTTCGGCAATGCCTCTCTTTGGGACTGGCATGAAAACGGACCTTTTCCAGTCCTGTGGCCACTGCTGAGTTTTCCAAATTTGCTGGCATATTGAGTGCAGCACTTTCACAGCATCATCTTCCAGGATTTGAAATAGCTCAACTGGAATTCTATCACCTCCACTAGCTTTGTTCATAGGGATGCTTCCTAATGCCCATGTGACTTCACATTCCAGGATGTCTGGCTCTAGGTGAGTGATCACACCATCGTGATTATCTGGGTCATGAAGATCTTTTTTGTACAGTTCTGTGTATTCTTGCTACCTCTTCTTAATATCTTCTGCTTCTGTTACATCCATACCATTTTTGTCCTTTATTGAGCCCATCTTTGCATGAAATGTTCCCTTGGTATCTCTTTCTTGAAGAGATCTCTAGTCTTTCCCATTCTATTGTTTTCCTCTATTTCTTTGCACTGATCACTGAAGAAGGCTTTCTTTTCTCTCCTTGCTATCTATTCTTTGGAACTCTGCATTCAAATGGGTATATCTTTCCTTTTCTCCTTTGCTTTTCACTTCTCTTTTCACAGCTATTAGTAAGGCCTCCTCAGACAGCCATTTTGCTTTTTTTCCGTTTCTTTTTCTTGGGGATGGTCTCGATCCCTGCCTCCTGTACAATGTCAGGCACCTCCACCCACAGTTCTTCAGGCACTCTTGTCTATCAGATCTAATCCCTTGAATGTATTTCTCACTTCTATTGTAAGGGATTTTATTTGGGTCATACCTGAATGGTCTAGTGGTTTCCTTACTTTCTTCAATTTAAGTCTGAGTTTGCCAATAAGGAGTTCATGATCTGAGCCACAGCCAGCTCTCAGTCTTATTTTTGCTTACTGTATAGAGCTTCTCCATCTTTGGCTGCAAAAAATATAATCAATCTGATTTCGGTGTTGGCCATCTGGTGATGTCCATCTGGTGATGTGTAGAGTCTTCCCTTGTATTGTTGGAAGAGGGTAGTTGTTATGACCAGTGCGTTTTCTTGGCAAACTCTATTAGCCTTTGCCCTGCTTCATTCTGTACACCAAGGCCAAATTTTCCTCAAGAGACTTATACAATGGTTAAAAGTGATTTCTATAATTGATTAAAGATAATCTGAGATTTAATCATTATTCATTGATTGCTTCTATTAGGAAAAGATACTGGGTTTTGTGCTGAGATCAAAAACCTATTATATAGTCATTTATCCTCTGGAATCTTAGGAACAATTTGGAAAGATCAAAAATTTATAGACATAAATCTAAATCACAATTCCCTATCAATAGCTGTGTTAATAAGAAATTCATGAAAAGTAAACTCATCAAGTTAGAGACCACTGTAAGTTTAGGAGAGATGAATTTGGGGAGATTCAGGAAGACAGTTTACATAGAATAAATGATGAGAACCAAGTAACAGTAAAAGAAGGACAAGTCAGAATTCAAGTACAACTGTACAGAGTAGTAACAGCAACTGCCACTGACTAAGCACTTAGATGTCAGACACAGTGCCATTTGCCTAAGTCATCTATTATCATTTTTTGAAACGGCAGTTTAAAGTAATCTGCCTAAGGTTAAACTACTAATCAGCAGCAGGCAGAGCTGGAATTCAAACCCAGGGTTGTCCATTCTGAAGTTCATGCTCTTAATCAGTTACAATCATAAACCAGGCTGGCCAGAAAACTGCAGTTTACAGACCAGAATGATGAAATGTAAGTTTGAAAATTTAAACTAAACTGTGAGTTTCCTAAAAACACAACCTATGGCAGATTTGTGGCACTCAATAAAAAATTTTAAAGAATTCTGACAAATAGGCAATGAAAGATGCCGACACCAACAAAAAAACTCTGGGCTATATGAGAATATCCAAAGTACCTATTTAGATGATTCTATTAATTCATATTTAGAAACAGTTTTAATTTTAAAAATTAGCCAGATTATAAATTCATAAGCTATTAAGACCACACACCATGTTTCAGATTCTTCCCCTATATATCCAACAAATCCAGCAGTCTAATATTTAGTAACTGGTAACTCTATATTGAAACCTCAATTTAGACTTCCAAGTAATTAGCATTTTCTAATCTGAATGATTTGTATTTTCTGTTCTATTTTATGGGCCAGTACGTATATGCTGGCAAATCAGGACTAAGTTAAGTCTAAAAGTAAATGATTAAGATGACCCCCATGCTCACTCAAAAACAAAACTCTTTTCTTCAGTTAACACAAAGCCTGAGTAACTTCTAGGCAAAAATGCAAGAGCTAACTAATATTTCATCATACCTTTGTTTATCATAGCTCCTTTTTTATTGAAGGAGAAAAGAAATCCAAGGGGAACAGTTTTACAAGAAACGTTTGTCCATAGGGATTTACCTTGTTAAGAGCAAATGACAAATGGTTTTCCCCCATAGGAAACCTACTCCTGTTTTATATAAATGCATCCTTTAAGATTTGGTGTCACAAATAAAGCTGGTAAGAGCACCACGTTACTGCTAGAAAGTTCAGGGTTTTTGTCAATTTCTCAGTCTCTCTTAAGTGGATTGTTTCAAATAATCAACAGGGTTAGTACTCAAATTGTTCATCTTTATCACAAAACAGGATACCAAAACTAAATTCAAGCCTAACCTCATAGGTTTACTTCCAAATCTCACACACACACACAAACACAGAAAAATAAGACAAAATCTTGGTAACTACTTATTCCTGCCACAGTCTCAAACTATTAATCAGTAAACAACAGATCCTTCCAAAAACTCAGATTAAGAAAATAAGAAGTCATATAACAGCATGACTGCATACACTGCTTCTAGTTGCTTGGAATACAGGGCAGTCCCTTCACATTCTCATTTGTTGGTTCTTTGACTTAAGAGTGCTGCAGCACCTTTAAATCCCAGCTAGGCAAGTCTCAACTTGTACAGCCAGTATCAGCTGCCAGTAATTTTTTTTCTCAAGAGAGAGACCTAGAGGAACAAATATATCAATTTTTATAATTAATAATTCATTAAATTTTTACAACAATCTTTAGAATGATTAGAATCACCCTTACCTCATCAAGTAAGAGGTATATGCCAAGTATGAAGATAATGTACACTAATACAGTTATTATGACATACATCACTAACACCCAGAAAGGGGAAGTACAAATGATAGAGATTACAAATCTGCTATTTTTATTAAAAAAAAAAAGCAAATATGGTACTTCCCCTTAGAATACAGCCTATTTAAGAGCCTGGAAAACATTTTAAATTGCATTTCTATGTCATTTTTAAATAAAACAATTAAATAATGACCTGTATACCACTCCAGTACTCTTGCCTGCAAAACCCCATGGACGGAGGAGCCTGATAGGCTACAGTCCATGGGTCGCTAAGAGTCTGACACGACTGAGTGGCTTCACTTTCATTTTTCACTTTCATGCATTGGAGGAGGAAACGGCAACCCACTCCAGTGTTCTTGCCTGGAGAATCCCAGGGACGGGGGAGCCTGGTGGGCTTCCGTCTATGGGGTTGCACAGAGTCGGATACGACTAAAGCGACTTAGCATCCCAAAAACTATAGTCGACAGTGATAAAAACTGGGCTTCTCTGGTGGCTCAGTGGTAAAGAATCCGCCTGCCATGCAGGTTTGATCTCTGGGTAGGGAAGAGCCCCTGGAGAAGGGAATGGCAATCCATCCCTGTATTCTTCCCTGGGAAATTCCATGGACAGAGAGAAGCCTGGTGGGCTCCAGTCCATGGGGTAGCAAAAGATACAACTTAGCAACTAAACAACAATAACATGATACATTAAGATATATATTCAAAATTTTAATACAGAATTATAAAACTTTACTTTTTCTAGAAAAATATGGAACTCAGACTTGTAGATAAAATAAGCAAGTACTGTGAATGTTTAAGGCAGAACATTTGAGTTGCCAGCCTTTAAGGAAAGTTAAGTATACAGCATAAGAACTATACAGCATGAGACACTGGTCAAGGAGTGAGGAGTCTGGAGCTCAAGAGCCCCAGCTCTGATAAATGTTGTACTTCCAAGTCACTTAACCTCCATTTTCTTTCAAATAAATGGGGGATGGAGGGTTGAACGAGATAACCTCCAGTCTGTTCCAACTTAAAAATTGTGTTTCTAAAATAAAACATCGTAATTACGTCTCTGCTGGAAACTATTTGTGCCACCTGGAAGCATGTGTAAATCTAGCAACAGACCTTTTCACCCCTTTAATCTCTACTCTAGCATCCTGGTTACCCCTTTAGGTCAGCTGTGCTGATCAGACATGGTGAAGAGGCAGAAGAATATAGAGCAGTTAAGTAGAAACGGGGAGAAAGGCTGAAGCTGGGTCCCTGAGAAAGGAAGACATTCTTCCAAGGGGATCTGAAGCTCCAGCTTCAGACTTAAAAGCTTAGCTGTTATGCAGACAGGTTCAGGTTCTAAAAGAGAAGTCAATTATTTGACAAAGCTTTCCTTCTCATGGTGTTCTCCCAAATCAGAACATTGTTTGCTACTGGGGAGTTACTCCAATAGAGAGTAACTAGAGCAACATGATTTTCTCACATTAGGAACTGCTTAGTTTCTAAATTACATTAAAATAAAGATAGTTGGTTCTCCTTCCTTATCAACATACAAAATGACATTAATCATTATTTGTTACACATATTATTCTGCTCATTACAGCATAATTTTCAACATGAATAATGGATTTGGTGTGGGGGAATAGACTCCAGCATTGGAAAATAAGCTGCTTTTATACCACCTGACTTCAGTCACGGGCTTTCCTAGTGGCTCACTGGTAAAGAATTCACTTGCAAAAAGCAGGAGTTGCAAGTTCGATTCCTCAGTTGTGAAGACGCCCTAGAGAAGGAAATGGAACCCACTCCAGAATTCTTGCCTGGGAAATCCCATGGAGAGAGGGGCCTGGTGGCTACAGTCCATGTGGTCACAAAGAGTCAGACACAACTTAGTGACTCAACAACAAGACTTCACTCAAATAATAAAACTAAGGGACTCTCCTCATTCTCTGAAGACAATAAAAAAAACATTAAATTGCTTTGAATGATGTCTTAAGTTTTCAGTATATTAACTCTTACCAATGGATGTCTCTTCCTTTATGTTCTATTATAGCCAAGTAACTGAATAGCTAACTCTGAACGGAACATTCCAGAAGATAAATGGTTCTCTTCCCTGTCACCTTACAAAATGGCTCTTAACAGTTCATCCAAATCTACCCAAAAACAAGTTAAAAGAATGATGTACAAAACAGTAACCCCTTTCACCTCTGCTGCTGCTGCTAAGTTGCTTCAGTCATGTCCGACTCTGTGCGACCCCATAGATGGCAGCCCACCAGGCTCCCCCGTCCCTGATATTCTCCAGGCAAGAACACGGGAGTGGGTTGCCATTTCCTTCTCCAATGCATGAAAGTGAAAAGTGAAAGTGAAGTCACTCAGTCGTGCCCAACTCTGCGATCCCACCTCTAGCAGGTGTATAAAAAGACAGTTGTTTTCCTGTGCCCTGCGAATAAGAGCCGGAGAAGGTGACGGCACCCCACTCCAGCACTCTTGCCTGGAAAATCCCATGGATGGAGGAGCCTGGTGGGCTGCCTTCTATGGGGTCGCACAGACTCGGCCACGACTGAAGTGACTTAGCAGCAGCAGCAGCGAACAAGGGCTGCAGCTGTGCACTTGTTCCCTTTAGTAATGACAGGTAGATTCCAAGTAGAAGAGGATGCAATTAATAAACAAAGGACTTGACCAACAAATGAGAAGAAACTTCCTGATGTACAAATGCTTTGCTGAGAAGAAACAACACGAAGATCAATCACTCTTAAATATTTTGTTTTAAATTAATGAAAGTGTGGTTTCCATGGTTTCAAGGCTACACTGAATCTGTTCTAACATTTGACTTAAACTTCTTCAGAGCAATGTAAAACAAAGTGTGATTCATTTCAATAAACAAATTATTTCATATTATATAGCTTTAAGAACAACAGAACGTAATAATAGTTAGGTCTGAGTGACAGACCCTTGAGTGTTCATTATACTATTCTATATTCTCCACTATTAGTTTTTAAAGTTTCAAAATAACAAAGTTTTAAGAATATATACATTTATGGTACAGTTTTTCACTATCCACTGGCTTCCCAAATGTTAACTGCTTTGGATATCATATACACTAATCAGATACTCTAATGGTATATATTAATTTTTATACTAACATTTAACTTTGTAACAATAAAAGAATTACAAAAAAACTCTGGTGTAACTTCTCAGTTTAATTCTTTTTCTATATACAACATTAATAGTGAAGTCCCATACAATAATAGTCAAAGGTCCCGGATCTTACTGTAAATATGTCAGACAAAAAAATAAATGTGGTGCCCATAAGAAACTTAAGTATAATTTGTTTCTCAGCTTCCTCTATTTGTTAAAATCATAGTAAGGCCAAGAAGTGATTATTCATCTAACAAATTACTACACCATTCGTATTTTGATTTATCCATCTCACCTTATTTTTAACCTTTATTTCAAGGTTTCATCTAACTGCGTTTTCAATGTCTCCTCTGATCCTTTGTTTTTAATCCCTGATGTTTAAATATCATCTCAATAATTTCTGCCTTCTAAAATTTCAGATCTTAAAAAATATGTCCACCTAGCTAAGAATATCTAATTTTGTATCAAATGCCTAAATTTTTGCTTTTCTTTCAAAATACTCCTTAAAACCCAATAGAAAGCCAAGCCATTTCAGGATTCCTAAATTAACCAAAACAGTACTGGCACTAAATACACATTGATATAAATCCTTAATTTCTCATTCAAAAATAAAGCTAAAGAACAAAGATATAATACTACAAGCTTATAGACTAACACATCAAAGTGTGCTTATGTCTCTGCTAGAATATTTTAGAATAAAATATTGAAATAATGTTACTAAATATGCTTAATCTGGCCAAGTGAATTTCCTATGTAGCCCCTAACATCACCCTTCTTTTTCTCTATACTGTACTAGTTGTTATTCCTAGTCTAATTTTTCCAAGTATATGATTGGAAATTACCAAATTAACCTCATCTTATCCCATTCCTTCAGATTAAGGTGTTGTTCTAGGCATGCCTGCTGCTGCTGCTGCTGCTAAGTCACTTCAGTCGTGTCCGACTCTGTGCAACTCCATAGATGGCAGCCCACAGGCTCCTCCGTCCATGGGATTCTCCAGGCAAGAACACTGGAATGGGTTGCTAGGCATGCCTAGTCATCAATTATCATTCTTTCTAAGATTTATAAACCAAAACTTATGCTGGAGCTTCTGAAGCTCATGGACAATGCATCACATAAGCCTGTGGTAGGATATGGGAAATTCCAGACAGCTATGTAAATTAACAAAAACACAGTATCATCGGTTCATATTATCCAAAAAAGATGTCTTCACTTTAAAGTTTATCAAGGACAGCACAAAGGAAGGTTGAGTGAGGTGTCAGGATCACTACAATGACCTCCTCCCACAAACGTCTCTGATCATCTCCATTCCACAGTCACTGGCATTTCTATCAAGACCAGTTAAGTATTCAAGTAAATCTAATCCAATCAAAAATATTAAAATACATCACCTCCCAATTTCAAAGATAAAATCCCACCTGACTTCCAAACCATCTACCTCTCAAACCTTTGCTGAAATATAAATCCACATCTATTATACAGTTCTACTCATTTAACATTATTTAAGAGATTTTAAATTTCAAAACCAGGCAAGTTTCTGAAAATAAAAGATCAAATGTTGATCCACCAACACATTATCTTAACCTACTATAATCAGAATTACAATTTTTTCCTTTAACAATTCAATTAAATTTCAGCATTCATGGCCTTTGTTAAGTAAAGGTAGCCTTTAAATATCACTGTATAATGTGAGGCACTGTTAAAAATTGTTCCCCAACTCACAGAAAGGCATTCAAAGAACTTAAGCCACAAAGTCCCCTAATTTTCTCTGCTTCAAGGAAATGACACTAATATTGTTCTAAGATATGCAAAATACAAAAACCAGTGGGCAAAAACAGTGTTGACCGAAGTTCTGAAGTACCAATTAAAATGATTTTCTAAAGGTCTACACACAAACATATACATATACACAAAACACTACATATAAGCTAAAATCCAGTTTTCTTAATGAAAGTACACCCTAGAAATATGACTTGTTAAACAAAATATGTTTTAAAATGTCCTTTAAAAGCATATAATGTGATCATGTTACATGATCAAAACAAATAATCTCACTTTATTTCATGTCTGTGTATTAATATTTCATGTTGGGTTTTCAGCACGGCACGTCAAAATATGCATCTTGTATATTTAAGATGTAAAAGTGACTTTAAGATCACTAATATAGTATCTTTTCATGTGTTTTTTTAATGACTCTTATGCCGATACTTCATTAAAACTCATCTCCAAGACTGTTATCAGATATAATCAGATGTCAATCAGTGAAAGCCTGATGTGACAGTCTACACTCTTTGGTTCTTTTAAAATGTAAGCCTCAGCAGGAATAGAGGAAAAATCTAGATTTTATTGCAAAAAATATATATCCACAAAACAATCTATCAAAGAAAAATGTAGAGAGGTGAATTTAAGGAATAATTTCTGTTATCTAGCACAGAAACTACATTTTCTCACTACTTACTCCTACCTTTCCAAATCTGTGCATGACTAAATCACAATATAGACTCTTTAAAAGAAAAAGATATTACTGCATACCAATATACAAAGGGTGTTGTATATACAACATACATATACAGATACAGTCAAGTTTTAGGAGAAAAGGAATCAGACAAATATGAAATAATAAAATGCCTATCCTCCAAAAGTGTACATACCCTGATTAATACTACAACACAGGAAAGGAAACAGATCTGTAAGAAATACTGGGTCACCTAAGTTACTTCTATTCCCCACCCGACCCCACATGCCCTGCAACCCCACTCTAATCTTTATTTCCACCAAAACTTTACAGTCCAGAAAACCAACTGGATAGAGTATGCAAAGCACTAATATTCAATCATGGAAACAGGATATAATTTCTACATGCATCTCTCTCTTCCTGCTCCACTCCAGCAGCCTCCCTCACCACCCCCATAACTAAAGCATTGAAGACACAAATTTAACTGAGAAGCAAAGGGTTTCTAATTGCATGTTAACATAAACTATGCTGATTGAGACTGAGAGGGCCAGATGCATTTTTAAGGATGATAGTTTTATACTGAAATGTTTGAAGCCATCAAGCATTCAGATCTGTAATTCAGAAACTTGAATATATTTATATTAATCAATAAAAAATAGCATTCAAATATAAAAAGTAATGATTAAAATCTGTTCATCTTTCATATACCCTTTATTAAACTGTAAGAGGTAAGGTGAGATAGAGCAGAACGTAAGACTTGTATTAATGAACTCAGGAAAAAGCCTCTAAGATCTTGTAAGCACACCTGCCAAATAAAGTACTGAGTGAAGTCAGTCAGACAGAGAAAGACAAATATCATATTTGGTATCTAGAAAATCATATAAGTGAATTTATTTACAAAGCAGAAACAGAGTCACTGATGTAGAAAACAAAACTTATGGTAACCAAGAGGGAAAGGGGAAGGGAGGGATTAAACTGAGAGATTGGGGCTGACATATACACACTACTGTTTATAAAACAGATAATAAGGACCTACCACATGGCACAGGGAACTCTACTCAATACCCTGAAATGACCTCTATGGAAAAAGAATCTAAAAAAGAGTGGATATATATGTGTGTATAACTGATTCATCTCGCTATACACTTGAAACTAACACAACATTTTAAGTCAACTATATTCCAATAAAGATTTTTTTAAGTTATGAAAATGCATACTTCTTGACCAAAAGACATTAATTTCTCTGCCAAAAAACCTGAATTTTAAAAATGTATATCCAAGTATAAACAATATTCAGAAAGCAAAAAGCAACAATGATGCCAATGCATCCCACAGCATGGCCCCAAAAGCAGTTAAGAAGCCCAAGAACTTACTCAGACACCTTGACAGGATTTTAGCTCTTCTCAAAAGTAGCTGAATAGTATGAAGCGAAGAAAAAAGTCAAGGCTTTAGTAACTGGGGAAGAAATATTGAAAAATGAGACCAACAGAAACTAAATTAATTTTTACTGCTTCCAATGAGAGTGAAGAAAGCTTGCAGAGAGAGCTTATCTTCCATGCCCCCACTTTCCCTGTCAATTTGCCTATCCACAGAGTTGGGAAATCATGTCCTGTTTTAACTATATCATTGGTGAGCAACAGGCAGGAGCCCCAACTGTCAGACACTTACTTGTCTGGCACACAGACATAAAGGAGCTGGCGTGGCTGGAGTTCAAGCTGCGAGACTCAGCTTATTCCTATGTGGGTAAGGAAATCAGGGCACTTGGCCACAGCTCCCCTCAGGAGCTACTGAAATAGTGGAAGCTTCTGAGACTGTGCCATAGACATGGCCATTATGCTAGACCCAGGCTCTGAGTTTTCTTTGTTGTTCTTATCAGAAGAAACAACAGGCAAGCAAAATGCCATGAGTAAAGGCAACACTGATTCCAGGCTCCATGTTATTGGCATGTTTCCCTTTTCCCCACGCCAATCTCACCATGGAATCACAGACGATTAGCACTGGAAAGGGCTTTAGAGATCACACAGCCCTACTGTTTCAGCTTACAAATGGAGAAACTGAGACCTAGGGGGGTTAAGTGACGACTAGCCTAAGGTTTTTCACTTAGTGGGAGACTGCATATCAGCACAGAAGCTTTTTTTCCTCCTCTTCACTGTTCTTTGGCTGGTGCTTGAAGACCTTTTTTTCTCAGCCTAGTTTCCCTATCCTCTCCTTGCATATCACCTGTCAGTGTATTTGTCTCCTCTCTGCAACCAATGTACTTTCATTTTCAGGTAAGCTGCCTCACTCTTAGCTCCTATTATCCCTTGACCATTTTTGCCTAAACAGGAAGACCTCTCTTAACTCAACCAGGTACTGTGAAGTCAAGGCAAGCAATATTGACTAGGTATTACAGCTTCTGGCCAACTTCCCTGGTGGCTCAGCAGTAAAGAATTCACCTGCAATGCAGGAGATACAGGTTCCATCTCTGGGTCGGAAAGATCTCTTAGAGAAGGAAATAGCAACCCACTCCAGTATTCTTGCCTGGGAAATTCCATGGATACAGGAGCCTGGCAGGCTACAGTCCATGAGGTCACAAAAGAGTCAGACAAGATTTAATGACTAAACAACAACAAATTACAGCTTCTAATGAAAGCAGAGAAAAAAGAATCCAGGAGTTAAAAGTCAGCAATGGGCAGGCACATGTGACTATGCAAACAAGGTATTTTGGGACTAGACCAGAGAGTCAAACAAAAGTGCTTAGCCAGAGGCCAGTACATAGCCGGGACTAGGAAGAGAAACTTGTGGAGCATAATTATGCTCAGGCTACATCATTAATGGAACAAGGATATGAATTTGTTCAAGAGGACAAAGTTTACAAAGATAATAGATGAATGAAACTAGTAAGAATGATATATATAATCTTACCATCTAAGTCACATTTCCTAGCCTTTTTCCAAAAGTTCCCTTGAAAATGTATGTTAGATTCATTGGCGAAAGGAAGCAGAGATGGCTGAGCTGAGAGTCTGCCTACTTTATAAGTTGGGACTAATCATCTATAAAAATAATGTAAAGGAGTCATATAATTAATTGAACACTGAACAGGAGTGGAAGGATGGGAGTAGGTAAGATGAGGGTGACCGGTAAAAAGCCTATACCGTATAAAATGCTTCAGCAAAAATGATGACACATAGTATCAGGCAAATTTTCAACTGTAATGGATAAATCATATTTCCACTTTGAGAAAGACTGGGGCTATTTAGATCACTCTAAAATAAGAAAAACATTTCATTCTTAGTCAAAGTGCTTAGAAAAATATAGAAACATAGCAAGCTTACTGAACAGTAACTTTAGATATAGCAGTCAACTAAAATGATTCTTTCAACTCTTTAACACCCTAACAAAGGAAACCAAAGGTGTTATTTTTCCTCTATAATTTCATATTATATGTTTTACCAAATAACATTCTTGAGGTTACTTTATACCTCAAACTTGGGTTGGCAAACTCTTCTAAAATTACTTATTGCTACAGGTATATAAATGGTGACCTCACACACTTTTCTACTGTTGTTACAGTAACAATTCTAAGCAGCACGTTATAATTGGGTATAACCCCTTGATGAACTCATCTTTATACAACTATTGTCGTCATTATATATTAATGACTGCCTTTTATATAAGTAGGGCTCAAAATGTTTTCAAATGAATTCATGTATAATAGATGTGAAAGGGAAAATATAAATTGGACAATGGGAAGTGTAAGAGTTTATGAAGTGTTACACCATTAATTCTCAGTCTGAGATCCCTAGACCAGAAAAAGTATCCAACATAAAAAGAATGCATTATAATAAGGCTATAGAAAACTAAAACATAACTTTGGGCTAGCACCCTACTGTGTGTGCTCAATCACTCACTCGGGTCTGACTCTTTGCAAGCCCATGGACTTTAGTCCTTTAGGCACCATGGGATTTTGCAGGCAAGAATACCGGAGTGGGTTGCCATTTCTTCCTTCAAAGGGTATTCCTGACCCAGGGATCGAACCTGGGTCTCCAGTACCTCCTGCACTGGCAGGATGATTCATTACCACTGCACCAGCTGAGAAGCCCCAGCATCCTATTAATTCAGTGTAATAACAAGACTGGTGATTAAATGGTGATCCAAGCCAACAGTTGATAGCTTCGGTCTCTTTGATTTATTTTTAAAAGGAGGGAAAGGGAATAATTATTTAATATGTAGATCAGTGAGCAAAATCTTTCAAAACTTAGGACCCAATAGCATATTCAAAGAATACTTAGATAGCAGAAATTTTAGACTGGGTATTTTCTCAGTATTCCATAAGAGCAAACATGTATTGAACATGTGTGTGCATGGGTGCCTGCTTGCTCAGTTGCCAAATTGTGTCCAGCTCTTGCAACCCTATGGACTATAGCCCAACAGGATTCTCTGTCCATGGGATTTCTCAGGCAAGAATACTGGAGTGGGTTGCCATTTCCTTCTCCAGAGGATCCTCCTGACCCAGGGATCAAACCCACATCTCCTATGTCTCCTGCACTGGCAGACAGATTCTTTACCACTGAGCCCCTGGGAATATACTCAGTGTCAAGTACTGAGCAAAGCACATTACATGAATTAGCTCCTTTACTCTTCACAAAACTCTGTAAGGCAAGCTAAGACTGATCCATTTTTGAGATGAGAAAACTGAGGCCAAACGAAGGGAAATAACCTGTCCAAGGTTCCAGAGCTGATAAGATTATCTGAAATCTGCATCCAAAGCCTTGTGTTTTTAACCAATATATTTACCTTCAATCTATTTAAAAAATAAAACATACACCTATTTGATACTCTAAATACATTCCAAGTTTTTAACTGATTTTTCATGAAATATGTCTTATAGTTTGATATGAAATATAAAACATCAAAAAGTTTTGAAACAATGTCATAATACTTTAAATTCTTAGCAGCAAAATTGGTTATGCCAATTTAATAATTTATTCATTAACCAATTCTGTTAATGAATTAGTAGGACCATAATTTTAAGGAGAAATGCCTAACCTATTTTAACAAAACTAATACTTTAAAATATTGTTATTCTCTATTGATGTTTTGGAGTCTCTGCGGCATTCCAACACATGAAATACTACATCTTATAAAGGCACTTTAAAAAAAAAAATCATTTTGCTGATTGTACTTAAATGTGGAACTACAGTACACATAAATCCATCATCTGGAGAAAAGCTGACTTGATATAACCGTGCCTTTCTAAGCTTTTGAGGAAAACACTGACTATTACCGCTTCAGTATTTACCTTACATGTACATGTACTACGGAAGAAGTCAAGTCAATGACACAAGAACCCCAAAGACTGAATTCAACTGTTCTCCTAAAAAACCTTGCTAAACAAATACTCAGAAACATAAAGTAATATATGGTACTTCCAGTTTAGAAGTATAAGGCACGGAGTAAAGCAGAGAATCTAAAACTTTTCAGATAATAAAGCCAAGTTAAATATTCAAACCAGATATTCTAATAGCATGAAGTAGGGACCAAATTCTCCAGACAATTTCTATTCTTATTGCTGTTGAGTTAATTAGCCTGATAACTATTATTACAAATTATACTTTTGAAATGGCTTTTTTTAGATTATACCATAAAAAGCATACCACTAATTATGCCATATATAAATGTTATAAGGATATACAATATATTGATAGGTGCAACAATAACCAATTTACAGGGTGCAAAGCCACACTGCCAAAATAGTATGATTCTCAAGTTAGCTAATTTTTTTAGATACAAATTAAAATATCTTCATAAGAAGATAAATGTATGTGCGTATAGGACAAATGCTGACATTCAGATGATACCAAAGACATCAATCTTGATATTGTCTTATACTATGCTAATATATATTAGTTCAAAGAGATAGCCTTTGATATAAAACTGCCAATTAAGACAGTATATTAAATTTAAACTCCAAAGAAATAAGGCTATTATATGCTTGAATGCATATGTAATTAAATTTTTTCTTTAAATAAAAGTTCTAATCAGATCACATTCTTTGTGATAATAATCTCTTGTTGCAAACAGCATAGCACCCTCTGGTGCATCTGTTGTAAGATGTATAAAATTTCCACCAAAAAAGGATAGAATTCAAGTAAAAATGAACCTTAAAAATCAATAGATTGATACTCTTCTTTATTTCAGTACATATTTTTACACATGCTTAAAAACAATTTTCACTTAAAAAGAACACTAAAATCTTTATAGTAACAATCAAAGTAAGTCAGGAAAATATTTTCACTTGATAATATTTACAGTAATCAACAAAACACCACCAGTTCTCAACACTTAATATTTAAATTAAAATAATGCTACCCAAAAAACATTCAAGTATGGGACAGCAAAAGTTAACTCGTTACCTAATTTCGTGTTCCCTAATTTCACTTTATTCAATCTGCCTTGGCTTTTTGCTTCAGATAAACTGACTGTGTAAAGTGCTCCTGAGTACTTTTTCTGGATTCAAATGGAATTTATCACTGTTTAAAGAATTTGAAGTGTTTTCTGAAAGGACCTGCAGCTTATATAGCTCAAAAACAGAATGATATTAAAAAAAAAAAAAAGTTATGTTAATTAAATTAGGAATCTTAATTTGAACAGTTCAAAACCTTTACTTTAAAAAGTAAAACAACTCTTCCTAGGAAAATAATTAACTCCAAAAGTATATTTTACTAAGAACAAAAGCAGAGGATGCCACCTGCTTTAGACAGCTCATTTGTGAACCACTGGAAGTCCCAACACAATGCACTAGAAACGAAAGTGACACCTGTTTAAAACAGCCATCTGTCCCTAACAAAGCTAGATTTAGTTAAATCCATTTTATCTTAGATTTCCAAAATATGGGAACACTATGCACCTGTGAACAGAGAGGAATTTAAAATCTGTTTTCCAACAGCCACTGGGACTCTATACCAAAGAGTTAAAAACAAATAATTCCATTAGGGAAACTAAGTTGTTTATTTTTAAAAGTAACTAGATATAGAGGATTTTTAGCCTAATGCTCGGCATAAAAACAAAGCAAGCAAGCAAAAAAAAAAAAAAAGAAAAACCAGCAGATTTTTCGTAATGTAAAGGTTTATGTCTTTGAAGACTTTGTAGTTTGAAGTTTCTTTGTTTGGTATTCTCATTTCTTGTAACATATTCACTAGAGATACAAAAAAAAAAACCAAAGCAACATTCTTACTACACAGTTCAGAAAAGTTTTTTTAAAACTCTTCCTACGTATCTGATACTCTATCTTCTTTTTCAAATACACACACATATATACACATACTTACTAAAAACTCTGAGATGTAAAATCAAACTCCACCCACTGATTTCTTCAGTTGACAGTTTAGAGAGTACATAAAACATCAACCTTCTGAAGAACAATGAAACATGTTATCAAATTGTAACATGTATCGTTTAAATAAAAGATAAATCTTTGATTCAAAATTCATGTTTTATTTCCTAATTTTTAATAGCAATACCTTTTTACCATTAAATGCTTCTATAAAAAATATTGCTTAGGGTTAACATATATTAAATTCATAAACTGTAAGTTTTTTGCATATCCTAAACTTATTAACTATAAACCTTTTGAGTACAAGAGTATTTGAATACTGGAGGAATAATATACTATTTTTTTAATTAGCATAGTCATCCCATATAATGAAAACATTGTGGAATGATGCATTTGAGAAGTGCATTTTAGTCTACTGTTATACATTTAAATGTACTACAGAAATATGCCTATACCATTTAATGCAATAGGCACAATAACATAAAAAGGCTGAGACAGACATTATGACATACAATGAATCACAAATATTTAGCTATTCAAAATAAGTTACAAGTAAATCCTATTTAATAATTTTAGTTTTAAAGTTTGGACACTTTAGTTTTTTTTTTTTAGTCTAATACAAACACAAGAGAATACCAACACATAGTATATTCTCTCCTAGGAAAAATATCACAGGAAAAAAAAATTAAGTGTTACCAAGTATTTATCGGTATGTTAAATTTAAAAATTTATCCTTTGTTAGTATTTCTAGCTATTATTTACTTGATCCATATGAATAATGTTGACACACCTGAGTCCAAGGCATCTTTATCAGCAACTTTTATATCACATATGTGCTTTTAATAACGGAGAAGTAATAGAATTCAAATTAACTTCTGCTCTCAAAACACCTTGTGAATGAAAATCTAACTTAGAGAAAACCTGAGATAGTTGTAATGTATGAAATGCCTCAAAAAAGTTCTTGGACACTGCCAATAAAAACATCAAACTATAAAATTATAGCATATAATCTACTCGACTGAAAATGTATTATGTAAATGGCACAAAGTCTGAAACTGTCTCTAGACAGTAAAACTCCTATTAACTTCAAAGTTTATAAGGACCGAGGAACTTCACCATCCAAAAGTGTTCAGGCATTTGACACTCACCTGAACAGAAAAAAATACAGGTTAGTATTAGAGATTTGCATGAAACCTAGGTTGGGGAGGGGGCGACAAAGAAATTTGAGTGCTCTGAGAAAGTCTTCGTTCAGAACCAACATCATCTTTATTTAAAATACCAACCATAAGGAAATTAATTTTAAAAAGAAAAGTTTTTAAACTCTAACTCTTATTTATGAAGTATTAGCCTTAAATTGCATTACAATTACCCAACCTGCTCACTGACAACTTCAAGAATAATTAATACTGTCACATTATCCACGGTCTGTTCTGTCAGGTAAATCAATATATGGTTTGCTGTTAGAAAAAAAAACTAAGTAAGTATTTAAAAATTTCAATTTGGAAACTTCAATATGTGCAAATAAAATAGTACATTACATTTGCTTTAGGACACACTATCAAACTCTACTCATGATCTATTAATTGAACATTGCGCTGAAAATTGAACAAATTTACAGGATCTCTAAAACTGGGTTACCTGTATCTAAGAGCCTATAACTTGAGGACTGACAAATATTCAAATATACAGAGAAAAATAGAATTTTGAAGGAAAGATCTAAAAAGGAAAAAGTTCTCTCTTCAGCAGGCTTAAGTCACTGTCCAAAGAAAACCAAAAACTACTATTAAAAAGACTGTTAAGTACACACATGCCTAGATCTTAACAACCACAAAGAAAGTGAAATATACACACGTTTCAAGTTGAGTAGCTTCATACATTCTTTATGAACAACTTGACTTCAATTTCAACTCTCAAAGGAAAACGAACAGAGAAGATGAAGAAAAAAAAAAAAAACTCTTTAGAAGTACCATAACTGTCACAAATAACACTGTAAACAGTTCTCACAAAGCTTCCTTCTGTCCTTTCCCTGTTTGTAAGACACAAAGTCTCATAACCACAATGAAAATTGTTAACACTCCACTGTGGGGAAGGAGGTTCATCAGAGTGAAATGGAACCTCACTAGTACCCCTCCCATCTCCACACGAAGGATAAAGCACTGTCAATAACTACTAACCAAGTTCACAGATGCCCTGCATCCGGTTTAAATCTCACACTCACACACAAACACACCAAGAGAGAAAGAGAGAGGAGAGAGACTTTAAAAAAAAAAAAAAATCTTCTTCCCAGTGCAGCAAAGAACCCAGCCAAGAAGCCCCTGGTTCCAGTGTGTGTGCAAGGGGTGTGGGGGTAAAAGAAAGGGGGGAGGGAAGAGTGCTGAAAGGATATTAAGACTGTTTGTAGCACAAAGAAAACACAGTTTTAAAAGAAAAAAGAAAACCATGCAGCTGATGAGGATGGTAAAAGAGCAGCTCATTTAGCACAAGGGAAAAAGGGGCAAAAATGAAGGGAATAGGCGGTGAGAAAAGTTCACCGTTGTACAAGGATAAAAACAACAAAACCCGTAACAAGGCCCCACAAGTGAACAACAACAACAAAACACCACCTCTTGGGTCCCCCCTTGCACACAGTTGTCTATTTCGGTTTTGAAAGAAGCAGGAACCAAGCAGCTTTGAAAAACAAGAAAATTAAAGAAAGAAAGGGGAAAAAAAATCCTTCTCTCTTCACCTGGCCCTTCTCCTCAGCCCGAGACCTAGGGGAGAGCTCCACCGTCCGCAGCGCAGAACTGTGGCTCCCGCTCCCGCTCCGCTCGCAGCCCCCCGAGCTCCCGCTCCATCCCTGAAGCGCGGCCGCGGAGGGCCAGGGCCGGCGGGCGGGCGGCGCGGCGCCCACACCCCCGACCCAGCCGCGGCGCGCACGGTCCATTGTAAACAAGCCCGGGGGACCGAGCCCCTCGGCAGAGGCGCCGCAGCTGCAGCCCCGGTGTCAGAAGTGAGACCCCCGCACAGCCACACTCGGCTCGCACACACACGGACACACACACGCACGGACACAAGCGTTCACACGCATCCACACGCTCCCACACACATGTAGAGACCGAAGAATATTCACCTTGGCTGTGGATTATTGTGGTGTTGTTGGTGGGTGATGGAGATGGTGGTGGTGGGGAGGAGGAAGAGGAGGAGGAGGAGGAGGAGGAGAGGGTAGTTGTTGTTGATGGGTAACAGTCGCCAGGACTACGGTGACTATGGCGCTTGATTCACAAGGCAACGGTTGCTATAACTCACAAAAGAGAGAGAGAGGGAGAAGAGAGAGGGAGCGAGAGGGAGAGGGAGACACTCGCACGGGGAGGGGTGGGGGAGGGAAGAGAGGAGGAGGCGGGCCGGCTAGCAGCCGGAAGGGGCGGGCTCAGGTCCGTGACGGACAACCCCCGAACCGAGTTACCAGGGGGGCAGCGAGGGCAGGTTTCCGAGAAAGGATTCCAAAGAGATGCGCCAGGTTTGGCAGGGGCTGAGATTACCCCCCCAATTCCCCTCGGAGGCATACTACTACACGCCCTGGCCAGGCTGGAGGACGAATTTAGGGCCGTGGCGCAAGGGATACTTTCTGTGAAACGAGAGCTACCAGTCGCAGCAGCCTGCATTGTGCCAAGAAGCCTCAGAGCGGGAGACGGTAACAGCTAACACAGGAGAGGGGCTGTTGAGGACGATTGCAGACACCTTGTGAGACAACCACAGCTGGGGAAGAATCCACTTTGAAGAGACCCCGCCCCCCATAGAAACCTCATTTCCGGGGCGGGGCGGGCGTAGGCTCCCGGATGTGCCGCCGCTAGCTCGTTCTTTTTTTTCCCCTCACTTTTTCGTTAGCCACCCCTCCCGCTTCTGAGGGGCCGGCTGCATTCCGGTAGCGGTCGCCTGCTGACTTGTAGCATGCCGGGGAGGTGGGGAACGCGCTTGATTGGAGGGTCCACGCTGCCCTCGCGCTCCTGCTTTCCACATTGCGGCCCGCTCCCGCCTCCCGAGGCCACGACTCGGAGGAGCGCGGGCGGCGGGCTGTGAGTAAGCTGCCTCCGCCGCCATTTTAGAGCGGGCGAACGCGGGCCGCGCGTGGGCTGCGCGCCGGCCTCCCGCCTTCCAGCCGCGGCGTGGCGCGCACCAGGGAGGTCCAAGCTCTTCCGGCCCTCAGGAGTGAAGAGACGAGGTTTTGACTCCCTCGCTACCTACAGGCGGCGAGTAAGCGCTACTAAGGGACAAGAAAGCGGTCTCTCCCGGAACGCGAAAACGCATGGCGGCCCCCCTCCGGGAAAGGCGTTGGGAGGTGGGGTAACCTAGTCTGTTCCTAGAGCCCTGTTATCTTCAGCCCTCTTAACTGCTCGTCCCTTTTTGAAGCTGACCAAACCAGGATTTGAACTCATCCCCGTGGCTTACTACTTGCCTGGTCCAGGTCGCCGGTTCCCTAACAACCTGCTGTACTGAGGGTCTTGCTCCTTCCGGGTGTTTTGCTTCCCTTGGTGATGGATATTGTTAGCACACAACTGTCTCGAACCCCCATTGGTATCGAATTAGCCTCTTACGCCATAGGGTTCAAACATATTCCCCCAATTCCCAGCAGACAAGAATCCTGCAGAAATATGCCCTCAGGCCCTGCCAGTACACCAACACAGGCAGCTAAGCTGCTTATCCAGGACAATAACTTGGATATTCGAGCATTAGGAAGTCAGTTCTCTTGAGGCTTAATTTTTGCACCTGCAGAATAAGGGTTTGGGCCTGCTAAAATAATAGCTACCGTTTCCGAAGTTTTATTCTGCCCCAGACGTTGTGCTTCGTGTTTTACATGAATTATCTCATTTAATCCTCGCAACACCACTATCAGGTACATAATACTCATTTTGGAGAAGGTACAGTCTTAACTAAAAGTCAGTGGTTTTATTTTACAGTTTTGCACCATGGAGTATTAGATAAGAGTATTTTATGAATCAGCTGAAAAACAGATTCAAGAAAGTAATGTTGCCTTTGATAATCTCATAATGAGTTACAGAGTTTCTTATAATGTGTTACAATGTAATAGTGAACAGAATTGAACACAGTGCTAAAATGGAAAGGTTCAAGACCCACTGTGGTAGCAGGCCTTTCCAGCCTGAGACAGATGACACGGTGACCAACAGCAGTTAAACTCTTCATATTTAGAATAATAGTTTAGACGTACACGTAGGAAATAAAGTATGCATTCCAGCTATATGAAAACTGGAGTCATTATGAATATTCATTTCATTACATTTACAGCTAAAGTCGCTCTATTCCTGTAATGGTGAGCATTGCTGTTTGCTCACACTACACAGCTCTGAATAGCTTTTTTAGTTCTATTATAGTTGGCCCATCCCTTCCCTCACTGTCAGCTGTTGCTTCTTACTGCTGTTAACATAATTTCATTATCCTCCCCACCCTTTTAATTTACTGATTATAATCTGCAGACAAGAAAACCACATAATGAAGCTTGTGCAAAACTATCTCAAGAGTACTTTGAGGAACTGTGCTTTAGGAAAAGTATGTGACCTTTATGTGAGGACTTTGTAACATCAGTTTAAGCTGCATAGAGTTTTGTTTTGTTTTTTTTAACCTACATCCTCATTTGGCCTTTTCCTGAGTTATACATAAATATTTTAAGTGAGTTCTTTTAAAGTTAGGATATAGAATATTTCTCCCTGTTTTAGAATACTTGACAGTATTAGTTCTAATCATAATAAGATTCAGTTCAGTGGCTCAGTTGTTTTGACTATTTGAGACCCCATGAATCGCAGCACGCCAGGCCTCCCTGTCCATCACCAACTCCCGGAGTTCACTCAAACTCATGTCAGTCGAGTCGGTGATGCCATCCAGCCATCTCATCCCCTGTTGTTCCCTTCTCCTCCTGCCCCCAATCCCTCCCAGCATCAGAGACTTTTCAAATGAGTCATCTCTTCGCATGAGGTGGCCAAAGTACTGGAGTTTCAGCTTTAGCATCATTGCTTCCAAAGAACACCCAGGACTGATCTCCTTTAGACTGGACTGGTTGGATCTCCTTGCAGTCCAAGGGACTCTCAAGAGTCTTCCCCAACACCACAGTTGAAAAGCATCAATTCTTCTGCACTCAGCCTTCTTCACAGTCCAACTCTCACATCCATACATGACCACAGGAAAAACCATAGCCTTGACTAGACAGACTTTTGTTGGCAAAGTAATGTCTCTGCTTTTCAATATGCTATCTAGGTTGGTCATAACTTTTCTTCCAAGAGTAAGTGTCTTTTAATTTCATGGCTGCAATCACCATCTGCAGTGATTTTGGGGCCCAGAAAAATAAAAGTCTGACACTGTTTCCACTGTATCCCCATCTATTTCCCATGAAGTGGTGGGACCAGATGCCCTGATCTTACTTTTCTTAATGTTGAGCTTTAAGCCAACTTTTTCACTCTCCTCTTTCACTTTCATCAAGAGGCTTTTTAGTTCCTCTTCATTTTCTGCCATAAGGGTGGTGTCATCTGCATACCTGAGGTTATTGATATTTCTCCCGGCAATCTTGATTCCAGCTTGTGCTTCTCCCAGCCGAGTGTTTCTCATGATATACTCTGCATCTAAATTAAATAAACAGGGTGACAATATACTGCCTTGACGTACTCCTTTTCCTATTTGGAACCAGTCTGTTGTTCCATGTCCGGTTCTAACTGTTGCTTCCTGACCTGCATATAGGCAGGTCAGGTGGTCTGGTATTTCCATCTCTTTCAGAATTTTCCGCAGTTAACTGAGATCCACACAGTCAAAGGCTTTGGCATAGTCAATAAAGCAGAAATAGATGTTTTTCTGAAACTCTCTTGCTTTTTCGATCATCCAGTGATGGAATACTACTGGGCAATTAAAAGGAGCTGACTAATGATACACCTGGGTACAGCTCAAAAACATGTTTAGCAAAAGAAGCCGGGTACAAAGTGTATATTCTGCATGAAACCATTTAGGTAAAGTCCAAAAACAGAATAAATTAGATATTTAGTGTTTCCCTATGATGCTGGAAAAAGGAGAAATTACTGGAAAGGAGTTACAGGGAACTATCTTGTGTGATGAAAATGTTTAGTGCTTTCCAACTTGTAGCCACTAGCTAAAAAGTAAAATCTAATTGAAAATGAAATGAAACTTAAAATCAGTTCTGTAGTCACAGTGGCTATATTTTAAGTGCTCNACGTGAATCTGAGTGAACTCCGGGAGTTGGTGATGGACAGGGAGGCCTGGCGTACTGCGATTCATGGGGTCGCAAAGAGTCGGACACTACTGAGCGACTGGACTGAACTGAACAGATGATACCACCCTAATGGCAGAAAGTGAAGAGGAACTAAAGAGTCTTTTGATGGTGAAAGAGCAGAGTGGGAAACACTGGTTTAAAACGCAACATTCAAAAAATGAAGATCATGGCATCCAGTCCTATCATTTCATGGCAAATAGATAGGGACAAAATGGAAACAGTGATAGACTGTGTTTTCTTGGGCTCCAAAATCTCTATGGATGGTGACTACAGCCACAAAATTAAAAGATGCTTGCTCCTTGGAAGAAAAGCTATGACAAATCTACCCAGCATATTAAAAAGCAGACACATCACCTTACCAACAAAGGTTCATGCAATCAAAGTTATGTTTTTTTTTCCAGTAGTCATGTAAAAATGTGAGAACTGAACCATAAAGAAGCCTGAGCAGTGAAGAATTGATGCTTTTAAACTGTGGTGGTAGAGAAGACTCTTGAGAGTCCTTGGACTGCAAGGAGAGAAAATCATTCAATCCTAAAGGACATTAGTCCTGAATATTCATTGGAAGGACTGATGCTGAAGCTGAAGCTTCAATACTTTGGCCACCTGCTGGGAAGAGTTGACTCTTTGGAAAAGGCCCTGATGCTGGGAAAGAATAAAGGCAGAAGGAAAAGAGGATGAGATGGTTGGATGGCATCACCGACTCGATGGACATGAATTTGAGCAAACTCTGGGACTTGGTAAAGGACAGGGAAGCCTGGCATGCTGTAGTCCATGGGGTCAGTAGGAGTGGTACATGACTTAGTGACTGAGCAACAAGAATAAAAGTTGGAGAAGGAGAAAATGTAATCAGAAAATTTAATCAATTGAGATATTGTTATACAACTAAGCATTGTTTTGTGGGTTGCTTTGCTCTGCTTGCTTTTTTCATTTGCATAGAATTAACCAACTAAAAACCATGAGGAAAGTAATAGTCTTAGATAAAATATAATTAAGATTTGGATTAAGGTTATAACTAGAAATAGTGAGAAGATGTAGCCTAAAAAGTAGTAGAAAGGAAATATTACAACAGTTTAAATTACTGAGCATGTCTAATGTTGTAAATCAACTATACCTTAATAAGAAAATAATTAATGTTAAATCTGAAAACTTTTAAATTCATTGACAACAAATAAATAGATAAAATGATTAAAAACATGAAAGCAGAAAGATAAAAAAGAAAATAACTGGGGATTAAAAATAACCTATTGCCAGAGAATTTTTGAGGATCCACTATATTTTTCTAGGCACTTTTGTGGGGGTGGGAGAGGTAGCAAACAAGGAAAAGAGGAAAATGCAGTGCCTCCCTGTGCTAGATATCCTCTATGTGTTTCTTCAGACTCACGCTCTACTCTTCTTCACTCTTCATTCTAGGTAGCTGACCTTCCCAGACCACATGACTGCATGCCTATGCTCTCTAGGGGCTGGTTGGTTTCTGTTAGCGGTAACACTGATAGGAGACTGGAGGCAGGGAGGGAGAATCATTGGGTCAGGACACATATTACCACTTTTCCTTCCTTGAAAGTTGCTTTAAGATACACCTGCATCCCTTCACTGAATACTCTCATAAAGGCTCCTTCCCTTCCTACCCTAGGGTTTCCAGGTGGTAACAGCTTCATTTTTCTTTAGGTTAATGCACCATCCTTTTTGATCCTCCAACACCCACATCACAGTAAATTGGCCTTTTGTTCTTTAAATCTCCTTGAATTGCCTTCTTTTTAGTGTCATCTGTTTCCTTTTGGGACTTTGATGATGCCAAATAAAACAACAGACTAGGTACAACTTTGCTAGGGCTGCCATAAGTGCCCCTAAGATTGGGTAGCTTAAACTACAGGAATTTAGATTCTTGAATTCCAGGCTAGAAGTTCAAGATCAAGGCGTTGATAGACCTGATTTCTTCTGAGGTCTCTCTGCTTGGCTTGCAGATATGCATCTTCCTGTGTCTTCACAAGGTCTTTCCAACATGTGTGTTTATGTCCTAATCTTGTCTTTTTAAGAGGACACCAGTCATACTGGATTAGGGCCAACCCTAATGAATCAGTTTTAACAAGTTACCTCTTTAAAGAGTCCAAATACAGTCACATCCTGAGGTAGTGGGAGTTGGAACGCTCTTTATAACAGACTAGTTGAGACAGAAAAACAGAATAAGTTAGGCAATAATATCTCAAGATTATGACAACAGATTTTTTTCAATTTATGGTGAAGTTAAACCCCGATAAAGCTAAATTGAAATGCACTTCAACCTACTGGACATCATATCTTTGTCTAGCCTAAGGTAAACATGCTCAGAAAACAAAGCCTACATTTTGGCAAAATTATCTAACACCTACTTTATAATATGTTGGATATTTCTTTGCAAATCAAAATGCTTTTAGTATAGTCAACCTACTTAACATCATAGCTTGGTCTAGTGTTAAACATACTCAGTATGTTAAACATACTCAGAATACAAAGCCTACATGTTGGCAAAATCATTTAAAACAAAATCATCTAACCCTTATTTTATAATGATGTGTTGGATATCTCATAATTAATTGAATACTACACTAAATGAAAAACAGAATGGCTGTCTGAATACAGGATGGTTACAAGTATATTAGCTGTTTACTGATCCTGTGGGAGCTTCAATTTGCTGCCACTTCTCAGTATCACAAGAAACTATTAGTAGTATTGCTTATCAGTAGCCTGGGGAAAATATCAAATTTGGAAGTATGGTTGCTTTTGAATCCGTATCACTTTTACCCCATCATAAAGTCAAACCATCCCAAGTTGGGGAGAGTCTGTATAGTATGAATATAAGATAATGACAGTATTACACTTATCCTGAGCAGAATATTAGAAGGGGGTGATGAGAAAAATTTTAAATGAGCAGTTGTATAAATTTGCAAACCTCAGTGGCAGATTGAAGTGAAAAGGCATGTACAGAAGAAATCACGTGAGTTAGAAATCTTAGGTCTGGAGATTGAATTGGGAGTTCTTTCAGTAACCAAATAAAAATAATAGCTAAAATTTATAATTTATAGAGCACTCTGAGAGTTTGGAGAAGGAAATGGCAACCCACTCCAGTGTTTTGCCTAGAGAATCCCAGGGACGGGGGGAGCCTGGTGGGCTGTCATCTATGGGGTTGCACAGAGTCGAACACGACTGAAGCGACTTAGCAGCTGACAGAGATTAGTTGTTACGCTTATCTATGATAACATTATTATTCCTGTTTTTGCCAGACCTTTTCCACAAACTGAACTTTTCAGACTTCCTTTTCTGGTCTCAAAGCTAGATGGAGAACTGTGACTAAGCTCTGGTCAGTGAGTTATATTCATGTTCATGGGGCCACCTCTAAGAAATTTTCCTGAAGAGACACCTTATGTGTGTCCTTTGTCCTTTTATCCTTTCATCCCCTTCTATTTTTTTTCCTTTTAGTTATCCACTTAATTTTTTTTTCTATTTATTTATTTTACTTTACAATATTGTATTGGTTTTGCCATACATTGACTTGAATCTGCCATGGGTGTACATGTGTTCCCTATCCTGAACCCCCCTCCCACTTCCTTCCCCATACCATCCCTCTGGATCATCCCAGTGCACCAGCCCTGAGCACCCTGTATCATGTATTGAACCTGGACTGGTGATTCGTTTCACATATAATTTACATGTTTCTATGCCCTTCTCCCATATGATCACGCCCTTGCTCTCTCCCACAGAGTCCAAAAGACTGTTCTATACGTCTCTGTCTCTTTTGCTATCTCACAGGGTTATCATTACCATCTTTCTAAATTCCATATATATGCGTTAGTATATTGTATTGGTGTTTTTCTTTCTGGCTTACTTCACTCTGTATAATCGGCTCCAGTTTCATCCACCTCATTAGAACTGATTCAAATGTATTCTTTTGAATGGCTGAGTAATACTCCATTGTGTATATGTACCACAGCTTTCTTATCCATTCATCTGCTGATGGACATCTAGGTTGCTTCCATGTCTTGGCTATTATAAACAGTGCTGCGACGAGCATTGGGGTACACGTGTCTCTTTCAATTCTGGTTTCCTCGGTGTGTATGCCCAGAACTGGGATTGCTGGGTCATATAGCAGTTCTATTCCAGTTTTTTAAGGAATCACTGCACTGTTCTCCATAGTGGCTATACTAGTTTGCATTCCCACCAACAGTGTAAGAGGGTTCCCTTTTCTCCACACCCTCTCCAGCATTTATTGCTTGTTGACTTTTGGATAGCTGCCATTCTGACTGCTATCAGAATGGCGTGAAATGGTACCTCATTGTGGTTTTGATTTGCACTTCTCTGAAAATGAGTGATGTTGAGCATCTTTCATGTGTTTGTTAGCCATCTGTATGTGTTCTTTGGAGTGTTGTCTGTTTAGTTCTTTGGCCCACTTTTTGATTGGGTCATTTATTTTTCTGGAATTGAGCTGCAGGAGTTGCTTGTATATTTTTGATTAATTCTTTGTCCATTGCTTCATTTGCTATTATTTTCTCCCATGCTGAAGGCTGTCTTTTCACCTTGCTTATAGTTTCCTTTGTTGTGCAGAAGCTTTTAACTTAAATTAGGTCCCATTTGTTTACTTTTGCTTTTATTTCCAATATTCTGGGAGGTGGGTCATAGAGGATCCTGCTGTGATTTATGTCAGAGAGTGTTTTGCCTATGTTTTCCTCTAGGAGTTTAATAGTTTCTGGTCTTATGTTTAGATCTTTAATCCATTTTGAGTTTATTTTTGTGTATGGTATTAGAAAGTGCTCTAGTTTCATTCTTTTACAAGTGGTTGACCAGTTTTCCCAGCACCATTTGTTAAAGAGATTGTCTTTAATCCATTGTATATTCTTGTCTTCTTTGTCAAAGATAAGGTGTCCATAGGTATGTGGATTTATCTCTGGGCTTTCTATTTTGTTCCATTGATCTATATTTCTGTCTTTGTGCCAGTACCATACTATCTTGATGACTGTGGCTTTCTAGTAGAGCCTGAAGTCAGGCAGGTTGATTCCTCCAGTTCCATTCTTGTTTCTCAAGATGGCTTTGGCTAGTTGAGGTTTTTTTTGTATTTCCATACAAATTGTGAAATTATTTGTTCTAGTTCTCTGAAAAATACCATGGGTAGCTTGATAGGGTTGCACTGAATCTGTAGATTGTTTTGGGTCGTATACTCATTTTCACTATATTGATTCTTCCAATCCATGAACATGGTATATTTCTCCATCTATTAGTGTCGTCTTTGATTTCTTTCACCAGTGTTTTATAGTTTTCTATATATAGATTTTTGTTTCTTTAGGTAGATATATTCCTAAGTATTTTATTCTTTTTATTGCAATGGTGAATGGAATTGTTTCCTTAATTTCTCTTTCTCTTTTCTCATTGTTAGTGTATAGGAATGCAAGGGATTTCTGTGTGTTAATTTTATATCCTGCAACTTTACTATATTCGTAGATTAGCTTTAGTAATTTTCTGATGGAGTCTTTAGGGTTTTCTATGTAGAGGATCATGTCCTCTGTAAACAGTGAGAGTTTTACTTCTTCTTTTCCAATTTGGATTCCTTTTATTTCTTTTTCTGCTCTGATTGCTGTGGCCAAAACTTCCAAAACTATATTGAATAGTAGTGGTGAGAGTGGGCACCCTTGTCTTGTTCCTGACTTTAGGGGAAATACTTGCAATTTTTCACCACTGAGGATAATGTTTGCTGTGGGTTTGTCATATATGGCTTTTATTATGTTGAGGTATGTTCCTTCTATTCCTGCTTTCTGGAGGGTTTTTATCATAAATAGATATTGAATTTTGTCAGAGGCTTTCTCTGCATCTATTGAGATAATCATATGGTTTTTATTTTTCTATTTGTTAATGTGGTCATCCCCTTTTCTATTCTGCTGCTTAGAACAAGGATGCCACAAAGTGGGACCAAGACAAACACATGCGGCAACAGAACAGGGGACTAGGTCCCTAGTGATTGTGAGGCTACTGTCTTGCCCAGCACTATCTATGTTTACCTGAGAAAAGTCAGCCAGCTTGTTTCACAGCTGAAACAAATACTAATTAATACAAGCATTTTCTATGTGCCAGGTACTCTTCACAGTTTTTTATCTGTAAGTACTTAATGCTGTAACAATTCTATATGTAGGTTCTATTATTATCTTCCATAGGAAATAGGCACATATTAAGTAATATATTAAAGTTAATTTAATATTTAATTAAATATTAAATATTAATACTAAACATATTAAATAACTTCCCCTAAACAACACACCATGTAGAGTGTAGGAATTAACCAGACTAAGAGAATCTGACTCCAGAGTCTGCTCTCTTAATCACTACATCAAGTGGCCTCCTTCTAGTTTCTGGTCTGATGCCAAATCATCCGTTATATGGGGAATGGGGTTGCTTTAGAAAGCTACAGCCTAAAGAAGAAAATCTTACTTGAATTTGGAACAATGTTACACAGTCTATCAAGGGAGAGAAAGCAGATGAAATGGAAAATTTCTGGTAAAGATTTCTACGTGCCCATAATCTTATTTTCATTGCTTATTTTAGCCCTGAATTTGCTACAGCTTTAGTTACAATGTGTCTCTTTATAAACTTAATTTTTAAAAAGGTTTTTACTATTAGAGACTCTTGTGAAGCTCTGTAAATCTAAAATGATTTGCTTCCTAGTTCTCTGGCTGTGATCAGCCCCATAGGGCAAGAAGGTTTTTTAGATGTACGCCACAGAAAGGCTTCCCCTTGGCCATTTTCGGCCAGAGTCCTTCTCAGAACGCCAGCTGGGTTAATCTCTTTGGTGCAATCCAGGGGCAACTTCTGTGCTTAATTGTCAGATTTCTCTTGAGAAAGACTCAGCTCTGTCAGGAGTCAATCCTTATGGTTGCAGTCTCTGTTGTACTCCCTTTAGCAGTAGGAGAGCTTTAAGATGGTTACTGGGCTTTGTTAAGCCCTCTCTTAGATTGTAGAAAAAGGGATTTTAAGGGCATCTTGGTTTTTTTTTTGTTTGTTTTTTTAAATGTTTGGAAAGAGGAGAAACTGGACCAGTGGATATTGTTCTATTCCCTTCCCATCTGGCTACATAAAAGGCTTCAGAAAGGCCAGTGGATCTACTTAGGGGATATTAATGCACAATAATTCTGCAAAGAAATAAGGCATAAATAAGGGATCCATTTATCCACTTGCAGTAGAAGTTCTGAAGGCAGAAACACAGAAGGCAAAGGAGCTCTAATGTCTCACACAATTTGCTTTCAGGCTATTAACAGTACTGATCCTTAAGAACAGCTTTTGGGGATGGGATTTTGAAATGCATCTACCCCTACACTTACTGTGGTTTTTAGAGATTAAAGTTACTCCTTGTAACCAATTTTTCCAGCTGACAAAGACATTTGAAAAGTACATTGATAATGAGTATGCCATCTTGGGGTAGAAATAAGTTTATATTACCTTTTGAAAACAGCTTTACTGAGTTTTAACTCACCCATATTAGAGAAAAATTCACCCATATTAGATATACAGTTAGAAAAGTTTAAACAAAGTATCCAGTCATTTGATTATCACCACAGTCAAGTTACTGAACTCCTCTATCAACATCAAAAATTTCCCTATGGCTCTTTGAAGTCAGTCCTCTCCTTGCAAACCATCCCCTCCTCTGACTCCAGGAAATCTTTGATTATACTCTTACTATTGTGTTTCCCTTTACTAGAGTGTCATTTAAATTGAAAATAAAATATTAAAAATCTGAAGGGGGAGTCTAGTTTCTTTAACTTGGCAGTATATTTTTGAGATTCATCCATATTAATGTATATACCAGTTAATTCATTTATTTTTACTGCTGAGTAGTTTTCCTTTGAATGGATATACCACAGTTTGTTTTCAATGTTTTGTTATTATACATAATGCCACTATCAGCATTTGTATATAAGTGTTCTTGTGGACAGACATTTTCATTTTATTTCGGTCAGTTCAGTTCAGTCANATGACCCAGAGAGATGATATGGGGAGGGAGGTGGGAGGGGGGTTCAGGATTGGGAACTCATGTACACCCGTGGTGGATTCATGTCAATGTATGGCAAAACAAATACAGTGTTGTAAAGTAAAATTAAAAAATAAATTTAAAAAATAATTTAAAAAAATGAATTAGGAAGAAAGAAAGGTAAAAACTGATATGAAATATGGAAGGGATGGAGAACTTTCCAGGCAAAGGGGAAAGCCCATAAAAAGGACCCTGAAGAAAGAGAGTCCTATATTTCAGAAGCAGGCAGTTCATTACTATGTGTGAAACAAAATGGTAAAGGAAAGAGTACCACAACAAAGAGTTGCAATGGATAAGACCTAAAATCATTAGGAGCCTTGAAAGCACAGTAAAGAGTTCAAATTTTGTTTTATAGTATTTACACAGTAGAGTTTTAGCAAAACAGTGACATGATTTAACTTTGGTTTTGAAAAGATTACTCTGACTACTAGAGTATAAACCAGAAGAAGCTAGGTAAATCAATAAATTATTAAAAGACAGAAATGACCACAATTAGTACAAGACCAAAACTGTTTCAAAACTGGCTACGAAATAAATTACAAAGGTTAAAAATTGATAATTTAAAAGACACACAGATGGTTTTAGACATGAGTTCTTTCTTATACTAGTGAATATATATATATGTATTTTTTTTTAGTCCACCAACTCTAGACTGTAGAAAAACATGAAAACTTTTCAAATAAAGTTAGAATAGCCTTAATAAAAACTCCAATGCAATTTAAAAGAATTTGTATGTTTTACATTTTGAAATGAAGAGATCTATCAAGATGTTGAACACACCAAATACTACAAGAGAAAAACCATGTGATTCTGTCAATGATTGCCACAGAGGTATTTGATAAAGTTCATTAGTCATTTATAAGAAAGATTCTAAGTCAAATTAGGAATAAGAGAAAAGCTCTATAGCAGGTCTTGGCAGTCAGAGGAGGATGTGGAATGGGCCAGTTCATGCGCTACTAAAAAAGAACCAGTTTCTCTGCCTGCCCAGCCTGCGTTCTACCTGAAGGACACATGCTAATGATGACAGGCGTGGAGACCTTCAGCATCACTGGCCTGCAGCCTGACACCAAACCCTGCTACTGACCTCTACTTTTAGAGCCAGCAGAGCGAGCGGTCCTGCTCCACCAATTACCAGGGCTCTAAGGATAAACGCTTCACCACCTCCAGCCTGGGACCTCTGTGTCTCAGGCAATGAGGCATTTTATAGGTAGTTTTGAGAAACTTTATTCCTTTTCTCTCCCTCTAGAGTACAGTAGTACTTAGGGGCTTGGCTAGACAAAGTCTTTCAACCTTGTCACTGTTGACATTTTGAACCAGATAAGTCTTTGTTGTGGGGCACTCTCCACCATTATAAGATATTTGGCAGCATCCGTGGTTTTTACCTGCTTGACACCAGCAGCATACAATACTTTCCTTTAGTTGTCACAACCAAAAATGTCTCTAGACATTGCTAAATGTCCTGAAAGACAAAAATCACTGCAGTTGAGAACTGCTGGTCTAGAGGACAATGTCATGACTATGTTTATCGTAACTTATGGCTTCATAAGGTTGCATTTACACCAATAAATTCTCAATTAGGAGAGAAAAGGGGGGGAAACTATCTGTGTTAAGTCAGACTGAGCTGACAAAATAAAACACCATGGACTGAGTAGCTTTAAACAAGAGAAATTTATTTCCCCACACTTCTAGAGGAGGGAAGTCTGAGATCAGGGTATGAGTATAGTTGGGTTCTGATAAGGTCTCTCTTCCTAGCTTGCAGATGGCTAAATTCTCACTGGGTCCTCACACAGCAAGAGAGAGATCCAGCTTCGGTGTTCCTTCCTTTTCTTATAAGGCACCAGTTCCAGAAGACAGGGATCTACCCTTCTGATCTCATGTATCCTTAAACATCACAAAGTCTCTATCTGTAATAAAGTCACATAAGGAGTTACATATGTGTAACATATGAATTATGGGGAGACATAATTCAGTCTACAGCACTACCTACTAGATAAAAAATTTTAATAAGCTTTCCCTAAACTCAACAACCACATTATATACAGTAGCCGTTTACAAATTAAAATCAGTAACATAACAGGGATTTCTGCTATTATCACTAATACGCAACACATTTTGGAGAGTGATAAGGCTAAAAAATAAAGAAGCAGTATAAAAGATGAGAATAAAAAGATAGTACTATATTTCCAGTTGGTATGACTTTATATTTAGAAAATAGAAGATATTCTGCAAACTATCTGTGAGCATTAATAAGATAATTTGGTAATGAGAGCAGCCAGATGCAAAATTTATAGCTTTTCTTTCTACTAATATTATGCAATTAGAAATTGAAACAGGAAACATCCCATTCATAAGCACAATAGAAAATAAAAATTACCAAAAAAAATCTAAGAAGACAATAATTATATCTAAATGAAGCAAATGATAACATTTTATTGAAGTACATAAAACAAGATCTGAAATTGAAGAGACAGCACTTCCTATTTATTAATAAACATACATTTATTATAGTTCTAATCAGAATCTCAGCATAATTTTTTTGATTGGTCAAAAATTCATATGGAAAAAAGAATGTATAATAACTTTTCATTAAAAAAAGATATCAAGGACCTACTCAATCAGATATTAAAAGTGCTCTAAATCTACTGTAATAAAAGAACTATGTATTACCATACTAACAAGACAAATAGATACCTGGTATAAAACAAATCTAAAGTGAACATAATAAATGATAAAGTTTGCAATTAGAAATTGAAACAGGAAACATCCCATTCATAAGCACAATAGAAAATAAAAATTACCAAAAAAAATCTAAGAAGACAATAATTATATCTAAATGAAGCAAATGATAACATTTTATTGAAGTACATAAAACAAGATCTGAAATTGAAGAGACAGCACTTCCTATTTATTAATAAACATACATTTATTATAGTTCTAATCAGAATCTCAGCATAATTTTTTTGATTGGTCAAAAATTCATATGGAAAAAAGAATGTATAATAACTTGTCATTAAAAAAAGATATCAAGGACCTACTCAATCAGATATTAAAAGTGCTCTAAATCTACTGTAATAAAAGAACTATGTATTACCATACTAACAAGACAAATAGATACCTGGTATAAAACAAATCTAAAGTGAACATAATAAATGATAAAGTTAGTATTTTGATTTAGGACAAAAAACTTTTCTTTCTATAAAGATGTCAGCATTCTTGGTTAGTTATTTAGAAGAATATAAAAGGCTCTATGGCTGCTGCTGCTGCTGCTGCTAAGTCGCTTCAGTCGTGTCCGACTCTGTGCGACCCCATAGACAGAAGCCCACTAGGCTCCCCCATCCCTGGGATTCTCCAGGCAAGAACACTGGAGTGGGTTGCTAAAGATGGCTAAAGATATAAGTGTAAAAAAATTACAAGACAGAAAAAAAGAGACTTTTCTCCTTGGAATGGAGAAAGCAAGACAGTAAAGTCTTAAAAACATACAGAAGAAGCAGTGGATTTGGCTACACTAAATTAAGATATTTCTACCCAAGAAAGAGAAGCTAGTGCTCTGGTTTGGATGGGAGGTGAGAACAGTTACAAATGGAAGTCGTAGTGGTGGGGAGAAGTAGACAGAGTTGACATTAATATATACCTTCCAGAAAAGCATCTATTTCTGCTTTATTGACTATGCCAAAGCCTTTGACTGTGTGGATAACAATAAACTGGAAAATTCTGACAAAGATGGGAATACCAGACCACCTGACCTGCCTCTTGAGAAACCTATGTGCAGGTCAGGAAGCAACAGTTAGAACTGACATGGAACAACAGACTGGTTCCAAATAGGACAAGGAGTATGTCAAGGCTGTATATTGTCACCCTGCTTATTTAACTTATATGCAGAGTACATCATGAGAAACGCTGGGCTGGGAGAAGCACAAGCTGGAATCAAGATTGCTGGGAGAAATATCAATAACCTCAGATATGCAGATAACACCACCCTTATGGCAGAAAGTGAAGAGGAACTAAAAAGCCTCTTGTTGAAAGTGAAAGAGGAGAGTGAAAAGTTGGCTTAAAGCTCAGCATTCAGAAAACAAAGATCATGGCATCTGGTCCCATTACTTCATGGGAAATAGATGTGGAAACAGTGTCAGACTTCATTTTGGGGGGCTCCCAAATGACTGCAGATGGTGGTTGCAGCCATGAAATAAAAAAACGCTTACTCCTTGGAAGGACAGTTATGACCAACCTACGTAGCATATGAAAAAGCAGAGACATGACTTTGCCACAAAGGTGTGTCTAGTCAAGGCTATGGTTTTTCCAGTGGTCATGAATGGATGTAAGAGTTGGACAGTGAAGAAAGCTGAGCACTGAAGAATTGATGCTTTTGAACTGTGGTGTTGGAGAAGACTCTTGAGAGTTCCTTGGACTGCAAGGAGATCCAACCAGTCCATCCTAAAGGAGATCAGTCCTGGGTGTTCATTGGAAGGACTGATGCTAAAGCTGAAACTCCAATACTTTGGCCACCTCATGCAAAGAGTAGAATCATTGGAAAAGACTCTGATGCTGGGAGGGATTGGAGGCAGGAGGAGAAGGGGATGACAGAGGATGAAATGGCTGGATGGCATCACCAACTCGATGGACATGAGTTTGAGTGAACTCTGGGAGTTGGTGATGGACAGGGAGGCCAGGCGTGCTGCGATTCATGGGGTCACAAAGAGTCAGACACGACTGAGCGACTGAAATGAACTAAACTGAACTAAGGTAGGAATACCTGGACTTCTAAACAGAGTGGATGTGGATTTGAAAGTGGGAAGATAGCAGAATTTGATTCAAGTATTATGGGATCATTTTTAAGAAAAAATACAAAACTACTCATTCCAAATTAGATACAAAATGAGTATTTCTTTAGAATGAGGAAAGAAGCCAAAACACATTACAGTTTTTAAAAAGTTGCAAAAACTATAAAAATTACCAAGTCTAAGAAAAAGTAATAATGAGATAGTAATTTTAATCAATCAACTGATTGAGACACTTTGGCAGTGAATTCTTTGATATCACCTGTTATAAGACAATGATTTTGTAAGATAATATCATAAATAAGGAAAAAGGAAATAAGGAAAGAAGTTAGTCTTTGTTCTTGCATGGTTGATCAACTGTTGTTTTCTTTATTATGGCAAATTGGGATATATAAAATACAATATGACTCATCCGTTGCCTTCCATTCAGTTGCTCAGTTCTGTCCAACTCTTTGCGACCCCATGAATCGCAGCACGCCAGGCCTCCCTGTCCATCACCAACTCCCGGAGTTCACTCAGACTCACGTCCATTGAGTCCATGATGCCATCCAGCCATCTCATCCTCGGTCGTCCCCTTCTCCTCCTGCCCCCAATCCCTCCCAGCATCAGGGCCTTTTCCAATGAGTCAACTCTTCACATGAGGTAGCCAAAGCACTGGAGTTTCAGTTTTAGCATCATTCCTTCCAAAGAAATCCCAGGGTTGATCTCCTTCAGAATGGACTGGTTGGATCTCCTTGCAGTCCAAGGGACTCTCAAGAGTCTT
>SJXQ01004060.1:34558-69506 GCA_006408695.1 Aepyceros melampus | reverse complement strand
TTTTCCATGATCCAGCGGATGTTGGCAATTTAATCTCTGGTTCCTCTTCCTTTTCTAAAACCAGCTTGAACATCAGGAAGTTCACGGTTCACGTATTGCTGAAGCCTGGCTTGGAGAATTTTGAACATTACTTTACTAGCATGTGAGATGAGTGCAACTGTGCGGTAGTTTGAGCATTCTTTGGCATTGCCTTTCTTTGGAATTGGAATGAAAACTGACCTTTTCCAGTCCTGTGGCCACTGCTGAGTTTTCCAGATTTGGTGGCATATTGAGTGCAGCACTTTCACAGCATCATCTTTCAGGATTTGAAACAGCTCAACTGGAATTCATGTACTTATATGTAGTATAGCTTTAAGCTTGTGGTCTACGTGAAAAATTCTGATAATTTAATTTCATTCAGTTTCTATATAAAAATATGAATTATTTATAATCATAGATGTTACATTTTTGTGGCAAGGGAGAACTTATATTTTGACTAGGCACCATTATGTCTCAAATATTTCAATATTCAGCTAAATAAATGCTCTAATTATCAGCCAAAGGAATGCTAAATATTACAAGTCTAATGACTAGAAGAATTATCCACAGGATAATTTCTCGATCCCCAAATTTCAAATATTTCTTCTCTCTCTGTCTGGTCAAGGCTATGGTTTTTCCTGTGGTCATGTATGGATGTGAGAGTTGGACTGTAAAGAAGGCTGAGCGCCGAGGAATTGATGCTTTTGAACTGTGGTGTTGGAGAAAACCCTTGAGAGTCCCTTGGAGTGCAAGGAGATCCAGCCAGTCCATTCTGAAGGAGATCAACCCTGAGATTTCTTTGGAAGGAATGATGCTGAAGCTGAAGCTCCAGTACTTTGGCCACCTCATGCGAAGAGTTGACTCAGTGGAAAAGACCCTGATGCTGGCAGGGATTGGGGGCAGGAGGAGAAAGGGACGACCGAGGATGAGATGGCTGGATGGCATCATGGACTCAATGGACGTGAGTCTGAGTGAACTCCCTGAGTTGGTGATGGACAGGGAGGCCTGGCGTGCTGTGATTCATGGGGTCGCAAAGAGTCGGGCACGACTGAGCTACTGAACTGAACTGAACACAATACTTTTGAATGAGACAGATAGTGCTCTTATTGTAAGGTAACTGTAGGTGCTGAATCTCATGTTACTAAACTGGGTAAGTCAGTGAAGTGAGTGGTTAGGAACTTTCCTAAAGCCACTCCATGCAAGAATGTCTAGCAATAACTGTAGACAGAAGTGTCTGTAGATTAAAAAAAAAAAAGCTTATCTCAACAAATCCAAACTAAATATATCCCTAACACAACTTTTTCTTGCAGCTAGATCTCAAAAGTACATGAGGAGAATGTGATTAAGGGGAAGTCAGGGGGAAAAGGCATAGTTTTAATTAGCTTAAGTTAAAATAGGCTACTCTTGAAAATTTTATAAAAATATGTGACCATGTAAACACTTTTGGGTTTCAAGGTCTTTGATAGGGCTGTTACAAGTGGGGAGCACTAGAACTTAAGCTTCACTGATTCTCAGTAAATTCACCTCTGGTTGACAGGGGGAAGAATCATAGATGATATCCAGGCTTTTGGCTTGAATAACACACACTAAATGGTCGAATAAAGACATTTCCTTGTTTGAGGTTTCATGGCACTTTCTTAAATATCAGGTGGTTGGGTAGCACCAGGGAGGAGAATCCTGCACAATTGGCTGCCTAGTCTAGAAAGCTGTTGCTCTGTGACTCAGAGATTCCTTTCCTCTGTGTGGAGACACGAGGCCTGGAGAAATTTCTACCCCTTCAGGCAGCACTACCATGGACTTTTGGGAGCCCTCTCAGCATCAGATGAACCAAACAGATGAAAACAGTATCACAAGAGCTCTCAAAACTCAAGTACCATTAGAATTGTCATAAAATAAAAGATTTAATAGGACCCAGACTCTAGTAGCCAAAATGTCCAGGATATAGTTTTTTTTTTTTAAGATCACCTGTTATATACCAAGAACAAGGAAAATCAGCGCTTGAACAAAAAGCAAAATTGACAAAACTGAGATGAATCAAATATAGAAATTACTCTATAATAATAAGAATTTTAAAGCAGTCATATTAAAAACGCTTTAATAAGCAATTACAAATTCTGTTGAAACAAATGAAATGACATAAAATGACAGAAGAGAAATAGAAGTTATAAAAAAAGAATGACATGGAAAATAGAGAACTGAAATATACTGTTAGAAATAAAAAGTTGCTTGAGGGCAAAGTTGCAGAATAGAGGTGACAAAATCAGTGAACTCGAGGAAGATCAATAGAATTTACTCATTCTGAACAAAGGAGGAAAATAGACGGGGTGGGGGTGGGAGGAGGGGGCTGAACAGAGACTTACAGAAATTTTGGCAATAACAAAAAATCTAGCATTTGAATTACTGGGTTCCCTCATGACTCAGATGGTGAAGAATCTGCCTGCAATGCAGGAGACCTGGGTTTGATCCTTGGGTCAGGAAGATCCTCTGAAGAAGGAAATGGCAACCCACTCCAGTATTCTTACCTGGAAAATCCCATGGAGAGGGGAGCCTGGTGGTTTTCAGTCCATGGGGTCACAAAGAGTTGAACATGACTGAGCAACTAACACTAACAGAAGGAGAGAAGAAAGGAGAGAGTGCTGAAAGAGCATTTGAATAGATAATGGTTGAGAAATTTTTTAAATTGGTTAAAAAAAACAGAAAAGAAGAAAAGCCCTAAAACTATAAATAAAGAAGATGTGAAGAATTCAAATAGTATAAACTAAAAAAAGTCCATGCTAAGACATAAACTTTCAAAAACTAAAAATATTGAAAAAAATCTAGAAAGCAGAGTGAACCAACACATTAGCTATAGGAAACACTACTTTGGATGACAATGGATTTCTTTTGGAAACCATGGTGGCCAGAAGGATATGCCACATCACTTTCAAATGAGTAAAGAAAATAGTTGTCATTATCAAATTTTATATCTGGGAAATCTATCCTTCAGTAATGAAGAGGCAATGAAACATAACCAGATAAAAGAAAACTAAAAGAATTTGATGCTAGCACAGCTAGCATCAAAAGAATGCAAGAATGCAAAAGAATTTTCTTCAAACAAAGAAAATGAAGAATCACTTTTGAACATCAAGGGAAAAAATGGAAAGAACAGAAATATGGGTACATGCAAAAGACTCTTCTCATGAGTTTTGTTAAATCATATTTGATGATTGAAACAAATATTTTAATGCCATCTTATAGCCAAGACAATGCTAGAAGTGGGGAAGGTAAAGAAAAATAAATGGAAAAAAGGGATTCAATTTTCACTGAAGTAATAAAATGTTAATATCAGTAAACTGCTATAAGTCCTATACGTATTTTATAATACCCAGAGCAATTACTATGAAAACTATACAAAGAGACACACTAAAAAACTATAAATATATCAATACAGAATTCTAAAAATGTTTCAATAACCTGCAGGAAGGCAAGAAAAGAGAAGCAGAGGAATAAGAACCAGAGAAAACAAACAATAAAAGGCAAATCTAAGTTTTAATATATCAACAGTTACTTTAAGTGCAATTGTCTAACTACAACAATTAAAAGTACATTAAAAACACAACCCAACTACATGCTATTTATAAGAAACTCACTTAAAATTCTTCAAGATAGGCTGAAAGTAAAAAGATAGAAAAATATACCACGCACAGCCTCATTTTTAAAAAAGCAGGAGTGGCTCTATTAATATGAGATTAAGTGGATTTAAGAGCAATCAATGTTACTAGAGGCAAAGAGGCATATTACATAGTGATAAGAGAATCAATCCACCAGGTAGCCATAACAATCCTGATATGTGTGCACCACACAGTAGAACCTCAGAAATACACAAAGCAGAAATGAACACAGTTGAAAAGAGAAATAGACAAATTTACCATTACTGTTTGGTCTTTAATGCCTCCTCTTGGCAAGCAATAGAACTAATAAGAAATCATCAAGGACATAGATCTGAACCTGTCTTGTATTTCTGCTGCAAGCTTCTTTGCAGCAAACATTCTTGTTGTGAGCATTTTTGCTACAGACATTTTGGCCGCACAACTAATTGGCCGTAAGGCGTTTTGCTATGAAAGATATAACTGGTTGACAGTTTTTGGTTTGACATTTTGGTTTCACTGAGCTATGTTATTGATGGTTTTATTGAGCTGACAGATGATGATTTGCCACAAGAGTTGGTTTCTTATTTTCAGAGTCACTGCATTGGAGGAGAAAGAGGCCGAGGGCCTCAAAGGCATGGAGTTGAACCCATATTTCCTATCGAATTTAGGAGTGTCTGTCAACAGACATGTACAATATGCCAAGAACAAACAACACTGTGCAAGTTTTCACAGTGTAATACAAAGGTCAGGCACAAATATGCATCTTAGCATTTGAAAACCACACCCCTCTTAATGAAGGAAGGCATTTCCAGGAAAAAGAAAAGTGTGATGCCAAATGAGGAGAGGTATCAATAAACCAAACAAATGTATCAAGACTTGGAAAACAATGTTTAGGTACAACTCATAATACAAAATTAATTCTTTGTGCGGTATTGCCATGAACCTACATACGTCTTAAATGTGTTCAAATATTTCATATTTTATAATGAAGCCTTTTTAATTTTGTTGTTTCTCATGAGTCATCATGTCCTTTTAAATTTTCCTTTCATTTTTCATTATTTTATCTTTTATCAAAAAACTGTCTTATGGCCAATTAGTTATGCAATGGAAATATCTGAAAATAACAAAAATGCTTGTGGCAAAGATCTTACAGTGAAAGTGCCTAGAAGAACAACACAGTTAACCAACAGAAAGTTGATGTATATAGAACATTTCACCCAACAAGAACAGAATACACATTTTTTAAGAACCATGGAACATTTACCAAGTAGATAATATCTTGAGCATAAAACAAACCTTAATCAATTTAAAAATAATTGAAATCATAGAAAGCATGTCTCTGACAAAAATGAAACTAGAGGCAGAGTGGCAGTGTAACATGTGTGATATCATAAGTGAAACGAATCGCCAGTCCAGGTTTGATGCAGGATGCAGGATGCTTGGGACTGATGCACAGAGATAATCCAGAGAGAGGGTGTGGGGCGGGAGGAGGGAGGTGGGGGTCGGGATTGGGAGTTCATGTACACTCGTGGCTGATTCATGTCGATGTGTAGCAAAACGAATACAGTATTGTAAAGCAAAACAAACTAAAAAAATAAAAATTAATTAAAAAAAATGAAACTAGAAATCAGTAACAGAAAAATGAGGAAAATCTCCAAACACCTGGGAATTAAGTAATACACTTCTAAACAGTGGATCATAAAGTCTCAAAGAAATTTAAAAATTCATAAAAGGAAATAAAAATGAAAACATGTCATATAAAACATGGAATGCAGCTAAAGCAGTGCTGAGAGGGAAACTTATAGAAAAGAAGGAAGGTCTTAAACCAGTAATATAAGCTTCTATCTCAAGAAATTCCCCAAAAAGAACTAAATAAGCCCAAATCAAGTAAAAGAATGAATATGACCACATTCAATTCTTTTACTGCTCTTGTTATCAGGTCTGGATTCTATTGTCCAGCTTTATAACTATCTCCTTACAAGTACCATTAATTAGTTGCTTATCTCTTTTGTAAATAACCAGAAAAAAAATCCTAACTTTCCTTCTACAAATCTCTCTCTCTACATTTCTTTACAGTAGCTCAGTGTTAATGGAGAGAATCACAGCAGTATGGACCAGAGTCATTTCAAACCCATGACCATACCCCACGAATGGTCACTGACACTGACAAACCTACTCCAGTTTGACTTTTCCATTATTGCAGTGTGGTTTCAGTTCTCTTATATTCTCTTCCCCTCATGATCTAAGCTAATAGGTCTGTATATTTTATACAAAAATACCCCACTCCAGTAAGAACTGCCTCATCTTTCCACCAGATGGTCAATCTACTTGTATCGGTATACACATATTAGCCTCCCCTCTAGTTTTAATAGAAAAGGCACTGCTCCTATCTTAACTCACTTACCTTTATTTATTTTTTCCTCTGAAGCATTTTATTTGTATGTATTATATCCCTAGAAAAAGAATCCAAGGATTTTCCCTACTGTGTGTTTTTGTCTTGCTTCTTCATGGTCCATGATGCCAGCTGAAGTTGTCAGTATGATGAAACCAAACTGATGGGACAGGAGCAAGTTATTCTGCCATTCTTCTAGATCTTTGAGTTGCACATCAAATCTGGGGCTGATCGCTCCACACTTACTTAGCCTGTCTGTGAGGTTCACAACAATTTCCCCAGCCCTGTGATCATCAAAGATTTCAAATTCACCAATGTAACCATGCTTCATTATCACAGTTAAGACCTGAGGATGAGTCTGGAGCACGGCCTGATAAGCACCTGGCGTTGCCTCTCTTTCTGGCATTGTTGACACTCTTGAGAGCATTAGCCAGGACATTGATGTGCACCATTATGGCAGCATGGAAAGATGGTGGAAAACTCACTTTTATTTTTAAAAGGAAACTTTTTTTTACTGCCATTTTTCTTTCTCGACTATATTATTAATAGAGTCTCCACTGGATCCTTCCCATCCAAACTGATGCATCCTTTAAGATGATTGAAACAAAGCAAAAAAGCAAACAAACAAAAGCTTCCCTTTGATCCCACACCCTATTCCTGCTAATTTCCATATCTCTGTTCTCCTTCATAAAAACAGAATTATGTATGCTTTTCTCTACCTTTTCACTTCCCATTTTCTCTTCAAATCATTCTAATTGGGTATTTCTCTGATTTATCTAAAAAAAAAAATGGACTTTATATCACCAATGACCTCATCTTGCTATAAAGCTAATGTTCACTTCTCTGAGATCATCTTGCTTAAGCTCTTAACATTTGACATGATGCACTATTCCCACCTTCCTGATACACATCTTTCAGTTGATTTCCAGGATATCACGCTTCCTTAGCTTTTCTTTTGTTTCTTTGCCTCATCTCAAACTCCTTTCCCTCTTCCCCCAGACCTCTAAATGTTTCCGTGTCCAGAGGCTTTCTCTTCTACTCTCTTCTCACCGCAGTGATCTCATCTGAGTGATTTCAACTAGTCTCAGGGCTTTAAATTTCATCTTGAGCAGACAACTCAAATTTATACCTCCAGCCTAGTCCTCTTTTTAGAACTCCAAATTCCTATATTCTACTTAACATTTCAATTCGGATCTAAAAGAAAACTTAAACATGACCAAATAAAATTATTAATACCCCTTCCAAATTTGCTGCTGCAAAATCTTTCACCTTTCACTAAACAGATTTATCATCTACCTAATTGCTCAAAAAAAAATTACAGATTTTGTAATTCTTGATTCTTCTTTCTCTTATAGCCTATACAACCATCAGTGGTACTGTTGGTATTAGTTTCAATGTGTCCTGATACCGTCCAGTTACTACAATTGGCATAACTATAACTTCTTTCACATCATCTACTCATCTCATATTTTCTTAACAACTAACTTTCTGAATTCATTTAAAACTGAGATATGGGTGGCAGTTCATTTAAAAATGATAGGACCTTAAACTTCTCCAGGGTCACACATTGTGTGAGTGTTTGCTTTTAACTTGAACCTTAAAAGATAGTTTTGAGAGAAACTACTTCAAATGTCATTTTAGATTGGAAATATTGGAGCTTATATTTTGAAAAGACAAACAGGAAGCATAAAGAGTTTTGGGGTCATCAGTGGTGAATTTACACTACTTCAGTTCAGTTCAGTTCAGTTGCTCAGTCGTGTCCAATCCTTTGCAACCCCATGAACTGCAGCATGCCAGGCCTCCCTGTCCATCATCAACTCCCGGAGGCCACCTAAACCCAGGTCCATTGAGTTGGTGATGCCATCCAACCATCTCATCTTCTGTCGCCCCTTCTTCTTCTGCCCTCAATTTTTCCCAGCATCAGGGTCTTTTCAAATGAGTCAGCTCTTCACCTCAGGTGGCCAAAGTATTGGAGTTTCAGCTTCAACATCAGTCCTTCCAATGAACACCCAGGACTGATCTCCTTTAGGATGGACTGGTTGGATCTCCTTGCAGCCCAAGGGACTCTCAAGAGTCTTCTCCAGCACCACAGCTCAAAAGCATCAATTCTTCAGTGCTCAGCTTTCTTCACAGTCCAACTTTCACATCCATACATGACCACTGGAAAAACCATTGCCTTGACTAAATGGACCTTTGTCGGCAAAGTAATTTCTCTGCTTTTTAATATGCTGTCTAGGTTGGTCATAACTTTCCTTCCAAGGAGTAAGTGTCTTTCAATTTCATGGCTGCAGTCACCATCTGCAGTGATTTTGGAGCCCAGAAAAACAAAGTCAGCCACTGTTTCCACTGTTTCCCCATCTATTTGCCATGAAGTGATGGGACCGGAGCCATGATCTTATTTTTCTGAATTTGAGCTTTAAGCCAACTTTTTCACTCTCCTCTTTCACTTTCATCAAAAGGCTCTTTAGTTCTTCTTCACTTTCTGCCATAAACTACCTAGACATGTCTCTCAGCTCAGTTCAGTTCAGTCGCTCAATCATGTCCAGCTCTTTACAACCCCATGAATTGCAGCACGCCAGGCCTCCCTGTCCATCACCAACTCCCAGAGTTCACTCAGACTCACATCCATTGAGTCAGTGATGCCATCCAGCCATCTCATCCTCTGTCATCCCCTTTTCCTCCTGCCCCCAATCCCTCCCAACATCAGAGTCTTTTCCAATAAGTCAACTCTTCACATGAGGTGGCCAAAGTATTGGAGTTTCAGCTTTAGCATCATTCCTTCCAAAGAAATCCCAGGGCTGATCTCCTTCAGAATGGACTGGTTGGATCTCCTTGGAGTCCAAGGGACTCTCAAGAGTCTTCTCCAACACCACAGTTCAAAAGCATCAATTTGGCACTCAGCCAGAATGATTAAAGCATAAACTCTTGGGGTGCTAAAGTTTGTATAATATAATAAGGGGGAAAGAGGAGAATTTTAAAAGTTATACTAATGAGCAAGAGGAACAAACAGGAAGAGGTAGGCCCTCTGCTTGAGACAGATAGTGATAACAGACGACAGAAAGGAAGCAGGACCACTGTGTTCCTGTTCTGACAGTTTTCTGTGCAAAAGACAATGATCTTCAGATTGAAGACCAAAGAACAAACTATTTAAGAGGGACCTGGTATCAAAGGTAGGTGGATGTATTCAGAATAGCTAGTGGCCTGGCTATGAGGACCTTCACTGCAGGGTTGGAGAGAACTAGGAGGTGAAACTTCCAAACCAGCAATTGTGACCTCTAACGAATAGTTTAGAAGGGAGAGGTGTCATAGGACTGGAAAAGCAAATGCAGTGCAAATTCTCCATATGGGAAAATAGTAAATTCTGCAATTTACTATGCAAACAGCATAAAGTGAGAGCATATAAATTCCATTAATATAAAGAGAAGTGCTATTCACTAAGACTCAGTATGGGCTCATTAAGTCTAAACTGTACTCAGTTCAGTTCAGTTCAGTCATTCAGTCGTGTCCGACTCATGTGACCCCATGAATCGCAGCACACCAGGCCTCCCTGTCCATCATCAACTCCCAGAGTTCACCCAAACTTTTTTCCATCGAGTCGGTGATGCCTTCCAGCCATCTCACCCTCTGTCATCCCCTTCTACTCCTGCCTCCAATCCCTCCCAGCATCAGAGTCTTTTCTTATGAGTCAATTTTTCGCATGAGGTGGCCAAAGTATTGGAGTATCAGCTTTAGCATAAGTCCTTCCAAAGAACACCCTGGACTAATATCCTTTAGGATGGACTGGTTGGATCTCCTTGCAGTCCAAGGGACTGTCAAGAGTCTTCTCCAACACCACGGTTCAAAAGCATCAATTCTTCAGCACTCAGCCTTCTTCACAGTCCAACTCTCACATCCATACATGACCACAGGAAAAACCATAGCCTTGACTAGACGGATCTTAGTTGGCAAAGTAATGTCTCTGCTTTTGAATATGCTATCTAGGTTGGTCATAACTTTCCTTCCAAGGAGTAAGCGTCTTTTAATGTCATGGCTGCAATCACCATCTGCAGTCATCTTGGAGCCCAAAAACATAAAGTCTGAGACCGTTTCCACTGTTTCCCCATCTATTTCCCATGAAGTGATGGGACCAGATGCCATGATCTTCATTTTCTGAATGTTGAGCTTTAAGCCAACTTTTTCACTCTCCTCTTTCACTTTCATCAAGAGGCTTTTTAGTTCCTCTTCACTTTCTGCCATAAGGGTGGTGTCATCTGCATATCTGAGGTTATTGATATTTCTCCCAGCAATCTTGATTCCAGCTTGTGCTTCTTCCAGTCCAGTGTTTCTCGTGATGTACTCTGCATAGAAGTTAAATAAGCAGGGTGACAATATACAGCCTTGATGTACTCCTTTTCCTATTTGGAACCAGTCTGTTTTTCCATGTCCAGTTCAACTGTTGCTTCCTGACCTGCATATAGATTTCTCAAGAGGCAGATCAGGTGGTCTGGTATTCCCATCTCTTTCTGAATTTTCCACAGTTTATTGTGATCCAGTCAAAGGCTTTGGCATAGTCAGTAAAGCAGAAATGGATGTTTTTCTGGAGCTCTCTTGCTTTTTTGATGATCCAGCGGATGTTGGCAATTTGATCTCTGGTTCCTCTTCCTTTTCTAAAACCAGCTTGAACATCTGGAAGTTCATAATTCACGTATTGCTGAAGCCTGGCTTGGGGAATTTTGAGCATTACCTTACTAGCGTGTGAGATGAGTACAATTGTGTGGTAGTTTGAGCATTTTTTGGCATTGCCTTTCTTTGGGATTGGGAAGATCCCTTGGAGAAGGAAATGGCAACCCACTCCAGTATCCTTGCCTGGAAAGTCTCATGGACAGAGGAGCCTGGTGGGCTGCAGTCCATGGAGTTGCAAAGAGTCGGGCACGACTGAGTGAGTAACACTTACCTACTTACTTCTTTGGGACTGGAATGAAAACGGACATTTTCCAGTCCTGTGGCCACTGCTGAGTTTTCCAGATTTGCTGGCATATTGAGTAGCACTTTCACAGCATCATCTTTCAGGATTTGAAATAGCTCTGCTGGAATTCCATCACCTCCACTAGCTTTGTTCGTCATAATGCTTTCTAAGGCCCACTTGACTTCACATTCCCAGATGTCTGGCTCTAGGTGAGTGATCACACCATTGTGATTATCTGGGTCATGAAGCTCTTTTTCATATAGTTCTTCTGTGTATTCTTGCCATCTTTTCTTAATATCTTCTGCTTCTGTTAGGTCTATACCATTTCTTTCCTTTATCGAGCCCATCTTTGCATGAAATGTTCCCTTGGTATCTCTAATTTTCTTGAAGAGATCTCTAGTCTTTCCCCTTCTGTTCTTTTCCTCTATTTCTTTGCATTGATCGCTGAAGAAGGCTTTCTTATCTCTTCTTGCTATTCTTTGGAACTCTGCATTCAGATGCTTATATTTTCCTCTAGGTACAGGAGGGCCTAGAGGAGCTATCCTATGTTGAAGGTCAGGAACGGTGGCGGTAAGGAGATACCCTTCATCCAAAGTAAGGTGCAGTGGCTGTGCTTTGCTGGAGCAGCCGTGAAGAGATACCCCACGCCCAAGGTAAGAGAAACCCAAGTAAGATAGTATGTGTAGATTATATGAAATAAAGAAAATATGTAGATACAAATGAAAACACTTCTATTATAAAGGAAACTTTATTATATCTCTTAGCAAATGCCATTTTATGTCCCCTGTGTGCTTTACCTTAAATCTTTTCTCAAATGACAAATTTTAGAAATAGAAGCCTTTTATTTGAGAAAGGAAAGAGTTGGACAACAGTTAACATTTGTTGATACTTGGACTTTTAATAAGATTTTATGTTAAAACAAGGACACCAATTTGAATAACAATGTACTGCAATTCTATCCTGGATATTTTGTCTATTTTGTTAGGCTAAGAAACTCTGGGTCTCAGAGGCTCCTGATTGATTTTATCCTTTCACAAATTTTTGTTGAACATTTACTATGTGCCAAACACTTTCCTAAGTGCTCAAAAGAGAGCAGGAACAAGACAGTGCACACATAGAAGTGAAAGTGAAAGGATTAGTCACTCAGTCGTGTTCAACTCTCTGTGACCCCATGGACTGTGGCCAACCAGGCTTCTCTCCTCCATTCATGGAATTCTCCAGGCAAGACTACTGGAGTGGTTTGCTGTTTCTTTCTACAGGGGATCTTTCCGACTCAGGGATCGAACCCAGGTCTCCTGCATTCCAGGCAGTGTACCATCTGAGCACTCATAGAACTTCCATTTTAGTGAGGAGACACAACAGATAAACAAGAAAAATTCCAGAGGGTGTTAACTTTAGAATTAAATAGAACATAAAGATGGGGAAAAAAGCTAGATGGCTACTTTGGAATGAGTGTCCAGAGAGGCTTCTCTAAGGAGCTGGCATCCCAACTAAGATGTAAATGATAATAAGCATCCAGAACTGTGAGGACAAGAAGGAAAATCATCCCAAGGAAAGTGCCAAGTACCAAGATCTCAAGGTGAGAGGGAAGGCTAATTTGGCTAAATTTGGTCAGGATATTTAGGGGAAGTTTTAGAGATGTTGAGTCCAGGTTATTTATGACGTGATAGGACAAGATAGGACAATTGAGATTTTAGCTAGATCAGAAGCCAGGCATTTGGTTGGTTTTAAACAAAGGCGTGACATGATCTAATTATATTTTATTTAAATAAATTGCTCTTGCTGTTCCATGATATTTACCTTATAGAAAGCAGAAGTGCAAGAGAGGAGACCAATGGGAAGGCTATGACAATAGTCCAGGCGAGAAATGGAGATGATTTAGATGGGGGTAGCAGTAACCACCCACTCCAGTACTCTCACCTGGAAAATCTCATGACGAAGGAGCCTGGTAGGCTGCAGTCCATGAGATCGCTAAGAGTCGGACACAGCTGAGCAACTTCACTTTCACTTTTCATGTTCATGCATTGGAGAAGGAAATGGCAACCCACTCCAGTGTTCTTGCCTGGAGAATCCCAGGGACGGGGGAGCCTGGTGGGCTGCCATCTATGGGGTCGCACAGAGTCGGACACGACTGCAGCGACTTAGCAGCAGCAGCAGCAGCAGCAGCAGTAATGCAGATAATGATAAATAGTCATGTTTGGGGTGACTTTTGGAATTAGAGGGGATAGAACTTGTGGAAGACTGAAGGAAGAGAGGTAAGGAAAAAGAGAGAGAGCACGGGCACAAAAAGAGAGAGGGAAAGAAGAGGGAAACAGAGGGAGAAGGGAGGAACTGTGGGCTATATTACAGATGTTTTTGGGCTAAGAAAATTAGTAGAAGTTGTGCCATTTTCCTGAGATTTGTAATCTTGGGGAAGGAATGGATTGGGGTAGAAAAATAAGCTTTAGATGCCTATTAGCCATTCAAGAAGAGTGGACACATATGAAGCTGGATATCTGAATCTAAGTTTTGGAGAGGAAGTTACAAGATCATGATTTGAAAGCCTAGTCTACTGAAGCCATGAAAATTAGTGACACAACTTAAAAAAAATAGGGCCAAGTTACTGAGCCAGTGAGTACTCCAACATTTAGAGGCTGGATAGAAGAGGAGGAGGAGCCAGAATTCAAGACTGAGAAGGATCAACCAGTGAGCTAGGAGGAAAGGCAAGAGAGGTGCTAACCAGGAGGCCAAGAGAAGAAATCATTTCAATAATGAGGGAGTGGTCAAATATGTTGAATGCTGCTGAGAAATGAATTAAGACCACACCAGAGACCATTGGATTTGGAAGTCCCAGTGGAATGGTGGGTCCCAAAGCTCAATTAGAATAAACTGATGCATGAATGTGAATGAGGAAAGAAAGAGCAACTAGTGACAAGAGAAAAATACTTCTAGATGATATAATCATTAGAAATTGAACAGGCTCACTTACGATACTGAAAAAGCTCAAAGATGTGTTTATTAATACAATTGAAATGAGGGATTTGTGCATTTGTGAGTTGGACCAGATGACCTTGAAAATATCCATCACACAATGATGCTCTAGGATTCTTTTTATTCTACAGTATTTATCTGACTTTTCTATTGCTTGCCTAAAATGTCAGTTCAGTGTCCCCAACCTGATCCCTCTGCAACCTTATCAAGGATAGATAAATTATTTTCATTAGCCTTTATAAAATACTGGCAATAGCGCTTGAATTTTTATTACTTTTTCAGTAGGCTCTATATTGGAATAAATTGGTCTCATTCAACTGTCTCATAATGTAGACAGGACAATTAAGGCTCTAAGAAGTGGAATGATTAGTCAAATATAAAATTCAAAGATAACAGCAAAGCTAGGACTAGAACCCAAGTCTCCTCCTTTCATTTCTCATCATCTTATTATTTCTCCATTTTTGGTTTATAGCTTTCTAATTTCTATAAACTGTCTGCTTAAGTTAAGAGCTTTCGAAGTTGCACTGTTTGAAATAGCAAAATAAAAAGCAACCAAAAGACAAGGAACACCTGAAAGTCTCAGCATCAGAGCACAGAAGCTCCTTTAGGGAAGGAGCTGGAGCATTCATTCCTCCAGCTGCTGGCAAAGTGGCAGCTGAGGGCTGTCCGCCAAGTGCTTTCCTCGAGATTTTCGTCTTCCCTGGGGGTGGCCGCAGCAGCAACCCATCATAAGATGGAAGTGGTAAATCCAGGATCAAGCACGAGCAGAATGGAAGACATAAATAAGCTGCATTGCACCTCTCCCTCAGCATGAACCAGTGGCCGCAGGAGGGGCCCCTGATGATGAGCTCAGGGAAGAGGAAAAAGCCTAAGAGATGGTTCACAGATGGGTCATCCTGATATGAGGTGCAAGGTGAGACTGGTCTGCCTCTGCTCTACGGCCTCACTCAAGGGTGTCTCTGACAGAAAGCTGTGAAGGGAAATCCTCTCAATGTGCAGACCTTCCAGTATTGCGTCTGGTCATTCAACTTGCAGGGAAGAATGGTAGACCACAGTAAAGCATGCCTGTTCATGAGCAGAGGAAAATGACTTGAGCTGGTTGTTCAGAAACCCAGAAAAAGAAAAATTATAAGATTAGTGACAAGGGTGGGTGGGCCTGTGGGAATGAGCCTGTGTGTGATCTTTGTATCACATGTCAATGTCCTTTAGAGAGTTTCCCTACCTCTATTATCTTTTGTAGAAGAGGCATTAAACAACCCAAAATACAGAATGGTATGGAAAATTGCCAGTGGTACGACAAATTGACCACTCTGAATTCCTGCCACTCTTCAAGGGGAAGTAATTCATCTTGGTTATAATCAATACCTTTTCCAGACATGGCCAATTTCACAAGACCTCAGACATCATCACTATTCAAAGGCTTACAGAGTGATCCATTGACATGGGATCTTTATAACATTGCATCTGACTAACAGACCACTTGACAACAAAGGAGATAGGGCTTTGAACATAGGACCTGGAGATCCACTGCTCCATCCAGAAGATCACACACTGCACCATTCAGAAGTTGCCAGTGGTAGAGAGAGTAACAGAGTAGCATTTCGAAGTTTTGACTGAGGCACCAGTTGGATTTGAGACTCTACAATAATGGGAGGCTTATGCTCTAGTATCAAGTTACACCCTAAATCAGGGCCTATTCTATGATGCTATGTTCCCAACAGGTAGAATGTATGAGTCTGGGACTAACAGAAGGAAGTCTCTTAGGATGGTCCCTGCTGACCATCCCTCCAAGTGACCAACCTGAAGAATTTATGCTTCCCATCTCTACAACTCTTAGGTATTGTTTATGTTTAGTTGTTAGGTCATGTCCAACTCTTTGGCAACTCCATAGACTGTAGTCCACCAGGCTCCTCTGTCTATGGGATTTCCCAGGCAAAATACTGGAGTGGGTTGCCATTTCCTTCTCCAAGGGATCTTCCCGTTCCAGGGACTGAACCTGCATCTCCTGCATTAGTAGACAGTTTCTTTACCACTGAGACACCATGAGTCTAAACGTTCCGCCTCATAGAGGGGGGAAATGATCCATCAAAAGACATAATAAGACTCCCATTAAATTTTAAGTTAAAACAACCACTGTCACTTTGGGGTCCTTATGATAAGAAGAAAGTACACAAAGACAGGTGTCATCCTCTGGCCAGGAGGTGGAGGGGGAGAGATGCTTCACAGTGACAGCAGGGAGGGCTCTGGTTTGCTACCTAGGAAAGTACCTGCCTTTGGTAATATTGGTAAATACTGGTAAATAGTGGTAAAATTTGGAAACCTCTACCCTCTGAACCACATTGACCAGTCACGACAATGACTTCTTATTCAGTCGCACAGTTGTGTCCGACTCTTTGTGACCCCATGGACTGCAGCACACCAGACTTCTCTGTCCTTCACCAACTCCTGGAGCTTACTCAGATTCATGGCCATTGAGTCAGTGATGCCATCTGACTATCTTCTCCTCTTTCATCTCCTCCTCCTGCCTTCAATCTTTCCCAGAATCAGGGCCTTTCCTAAAGAGTCAGCTCGTCTCATCAGGTGGCCAGAGTATTGGAGCTTCGCCTTCAGCATCAGTCCTTCCAATGAATATTCAGGACTGATTTCTTTAGGATGGACTGGTTGGATCTCCTTTCAGTCCAAGGGACTCTCAAGAGTCTTCTCCAACACCATAGTTCAAAATCAATCCTTCAGCTCTCAGCCTTCTTTATGGTCCAACTTTCGCATCTATACATGATTACTGGAGAAACCATAGCTTTGACAATATGGATCTTTATTGGCAAAGTAATGTCTCTGCTTTTTAATATGCTGTCTAGGTTGGTCATAGTTTTTCTTCCAAGGAGCAAGTGTCTTTTAATTTCATGGCTGCAGTCACCATGTGCAGTTACTTTGGAGCCTAAGAAAATAAAATCTGTGACTGTTTCCATTGTTTCCCCATCTATTTGCCATGATGAGATTGGGTGCCATGATCTTCATTTTCTGAATGTTAAGTTTTAAGCCAGCTTTTTCAATGATTGGACAAATACAAGAGCCACGGCCTGAGAAAGTCACAATGACAGGAATCAGACTTGGAGAGATTAGGGTCTGGGCCACCTCATCATGTAAGCCACCTGGATCAGCTGAGATGTTGGCCAAGTGTGAGTGGAATCTAGATCATATAGTAGAATGATGCAATAATAACTTAGTAAGAGATACAAGTGAATTCAAGCATCACAGGAGACGGACTGTGACAGGAGTCTCACAGGAGATAGTCACCCAGATCCCTCCCTTCAGGACTGAGGAATGTGTCACCTCAGTTGCTGGTAGCATGGACAACTTATGGCACTCAGCTGAATGTCTGTCTGTGAATTGTCCTCAGCTTGAAAGAGCTACCTCGCCCAAGATCACAACTACTCCTGGGGCACAGGTCCTGCTCGGTTACTGGATAATAAGAGTGTTCAAACACCCAGTCCCTCTGTCTCAAGGACCAACAACTCTGAAGGGCCCTTCCAGCCCTAGAGCCCCCCCTCCCAGGGTCTTTTTGCAGCTTCACTGTGGTCCTACTCTTCCCTCACCCAATCTTACTTTCTCTACTTGCTCATATAAGGGTTGAGTCTAAGGCCTTTCACTAATAAAATCATTGCATACAACCTCTGAGTATCTGTTTCTCACGGACAGCTAATTCAAAAAGCATATAGCATGCCATAAGCATATGCCATGCCCTAAGCCCAACACATTGGAAAAGATCCTAACGCTGGGAAACACTGAGGACAAGAGGAGAAGGGGGCGACAGAGGATGAGATGGTTGGATGGCATCACAGACTCAGTGGATATGAATTTGAGCAAACTCTGTGAGATAGTGAAGGACAGGGAAGCCTGACGTGCTGCAGTTCATGGGTTCACAAAGTGCCAGACAATACCTGGTGATTGAAAAACAACATGCTTATGTGAGATAATATTTGCTAGTTACGAGGATGGTATTGTAGATTATTTCATGAAATTGAGAAAATCAGGTCAGGGCAATTTTGAAATGTTTGATCCAACTTTTGTAAATGTAATTATATGTAAATATTCAATATATCCTGAGAAGAAGCATAAGGTAGCAAGATATTAACAGTGGCTATCTTTGGCCACAAGGCTTATAGTGATTTTTCTCAATTTTTAATAATCAACAGTAGGCAGTTATTTTTAATGAACTAAAATACTTAGTAAATAAGTTGAGTGTATACTAGAGAGATGTATGTATAAAACAGAAGGAAGTAGAGACAATAAGCACAGAGTCCAACATAATTATTGTTTAGATGATCCATGATTTAAGAATGAAAAATAATTCACCTCTCTTCCCTAATTCAGCCATTGGCTTAACTGAAGTTACCTGGTGAGGCGGACATATAGGAAACTAACATCTAGGAATGGGATTGCTGGGTGATATGGCCATTCTATGTTGAAACTTTTGAGGGTCTACCAGACTGTTTTCCAAAGTGGTTGCACCATTGTACAGTCAGAAGTTATTATAAACCACATTATTTTCCCACCCTAGTCCAAGCAGGTTTCTCTTGTGGTCTGAAATATTCTGTCAGACACAGATTAGTCATTTCTCTTAAATGGGTCTGTGCAGGGTTCCTACCAAGATAAAGACTATGTACGGCAAGTACAAAGAATTTGGTTGGTTCCAAGGCATCATACATGTAGAAAAATGAGTCAATCATATTAGTTTTCTTCAAGACTGACACTCAGCTCCTGGTGCAGCCCTTCACTATTCCTGTTTAGCCTTTTAAGGTGTACATTCATTCGCCAACTCCCTCAAGAACTGCTACAATTAAGATGGGAACATTTTCATTGTCCTGACCACCTTTTTGTGATTCTACAGACTGTAGCCCATCAGGCTCCTTAGTCCATGGGGATTCTCTAGGCAAGAATACTGGAGTGGATTGCCATGCCCTTCTCCAGGGGATCTTCTTGACCCAGGGACTGAACCCACGTCTCATTATGTCTCCTCCACTGGCAAGTGGGATCTTTACCACTAGTGTCACCTGGGAAGCTCTATCTGTCTCTACAATCCCCTCAAAGAAAGGAGACTTGATCTATCCACTCAGTTGCTTTACCTTGCACAGGGAGCCAAATTTTAATTGAAATCAGGAATTATAAAAATTGTTATTCAGTATAAGATTGTTTTGCTTGCTTTAAAAAAAATTGCTGCATAAATTTTAAAAACAGGTGATCCTTGCTTTTCCATTCTCCTCTCCCAAGGCTAGATCATTCCAAAAGTTGTCAGGAAATTTGCCATATACTGTGGTTGAACATCAGATTCAATCCCCACGTTCTTGGCAGCAATTCTTATCTGATAAAAGGAAGCATACAGTGCTTAAAAACATTTTCTGGTATAAAAATTTAAATGGGGAAGTTATGATTTATACAAGTGGCATCAAGGAGCCCAACGGTCACAATGTCTTAACAGTTCCACAGAAAAAACAGAAGTGTTCTTCAAGTGGGTGTTCCTTGATCAACTCTAAATAAAAACCCAATGAATCACATCAAAATATATTTTCTGTGAGGATGTTTTTGAGGTTAATTAAATGTATTTCAAGAGCAATGTGGCTGCATTTAATGTGATTTTGAAGTTCACTAATTTGATGTGATATAATAAATTAATAAAGGCTGTGTGTATATATTTTGAAATAGTTTATATCCCTTCAAGTGACTGAATACATTATAAATTAGGTTTTTATTATTTTGATTATGAAGTAGCAAATTAATTGGCAAAAAACCCACCCTCTTTTGTCAGGTCTGTTTAAACTTAGTCTTGAATTATTAGAAATAAGTGAGGTTTCCAGAAATGTATCATTCCCATTAATCAACTGCCCTGTATCTGGCTTTCTGGTGCTCTATCTTCACAGGTGAAATCCTTAATCTCTTAGAGAAGGATATGTTATATATTGCACATTTACAAATTATAACATCAATGTGTTGCTGCTGCTGCTACTGCTGCTGCTGCTGCTAAGTCACTTCAGTTGTGTCCAACTCTGTGCAACCCCATAGATGGCAGCCCACTAGGCTCCCCCGTCCCTGGGATTCTCCAGGCAAGAACACTGGAGTGGGTTGCTATTTCCTTCTCCAATGCATGAAAGTGAAAAGTGAAAGTGAAGTCGCTCAGTCGTGTCCGACCCTCAGCGACCCCATGGACTGCAGCCTTCCAGGCTCCTGCGTCCATGGGATTTTCCAGGCAAGAGTACTGGAGTGGGGTGCCATCGCCTTCTCCGACATTAATGTGTTCCATACTATATAATCCTCAACCAGAAGTCAAAATCCTGGCCAACAATCAGAGTTAACCAGAGAGTTATTTATAAGCCATATTTTGCCATGAGTATTATAGAAGTAATATTTTTCAGTTATTTCTGATTACACAATATTTTTACTTGGCTCAAATTTCAAAAGACATAAAAGGTTTTTCTATGGAAAATCTCTCCCCTACTCCTATCTACCAACCACCACATTGTCTGCAGTGGCAAAACCAGTATTATCAGCTTTTTGTGTAACCTTCCAGAGATATGTCACGCACGAGGTGAAAGCATTAGTTGCTCAGTCGTGTCTGACTCTTTGCAATTCTATGGACTGTAGCCAGTTAAGATCCTCTGTCTGTAGAATTCTCCAGGCAGGAATACTGGAGTGAGTTGCCATTTCCTTCTCCAGGGGATCTTCCCAACCCAAGGACTGAACCAGGTCTCCTGCACTGCAGCAGATTCTTTACAGTCTGAGCCACCAGGGAAGCCAGAGTGCTCAGAGATGAAAACGTTAGTCATTTCACACACACATAAGCACATATATATGTTTATCCTTTTTTACAGCACTGGTAACAAGTGATACACACTCTGCATGTTTAACTTGATAAGACATCTTGAAGGTAAGCCCATATCCTCATACAAAGAAGCTCCTCATTCTCTTTTGTATGTACATTGTATACTACTGTATGGATGAACCATAGGTTGTTTAAAAACCTGGAAAGTTTTTAAAAATATTTGTTCCTGGGCCCTCTCATAGACCTACAGAATCAAAAAGTACAGGCTAGAATCTGGAATATGTATTTTTAACAAGCTCCTCAGAAGGCTGTTACCCTGTCAGCCCAGCAGATGGGTTCTGGGGACTCACCATTCTGGATGATCTACTCTGAATGTCACTCTTTCCAGTTGATCCTTTTATTGAGGCTAGAAAGCAGAGCTCATATTTTCTGGGAAGAGCCTGACTCATTGGTGATACATGTTTCTATTGTTTGATTTATGAAACATTTTAAACAAAAAATTTAGTCTTACGGATTGCTGCCAGGATAGTTAAGTTACCTATTGATTTGCTCCATATCACGCTCAGTTGAAATGATTCTCAGTGAACTCAACTTCTCTTCTGCTTTACATAACTCCCTGCAGCAGTTATGTTTTCTCTGACATAAGCGATACTCAGAGGAAAGCTGGAGCACAGAAATAATGAGGGCCACAGTTTTTGTAAAATGGGAAGATCACAGTGGAGACTCTGATCAAATTCCCAAGGGAAGTACACACTCCCAATCAGTGGAGAAAAACTGATTTTGCTTCTCCAAGAAGGCCATGAAAATCTCCTAGGTCATCACTATATTCATTCAGTCAAGAGAAAATGATTTATTTTTTATCAAACAGAAGAATCAAAGGCAAATCACAACCCAGCTGTATCCTCACTCTCCCCTCCGCCCCCCTTACCAGTATATAACACGTTTTGTCCCCACCTGGTAGCTAGTGGCACAGGAGAGCACATCATTCAACAATATTTTCTCTAAAGGCCCTAACCATATAATGCAGCAGTGATGAGTTTGATTTTTGGTCAATGTTTCAAGTTTTGGAACCACACAAATTACCTAAGAAAATGTAAAAACAATTAAAACAAAAAAATATATACTGGGTCATTTTGATTTGGGGCAATCAAATGTAAATGTAAAAAATGTTTGTGATTACATTGAATAATCCCCTTCTTTCCATTCATCCCTAAAATAAAACTTTCATTCTTTAATAACTGCTTCCCTTCTGATTTTACCAGGCTTATTATCTGTGGGAAGGCATAAACAAAATGGTTCATCAGTTGATTTTGCCTGGAGGTCTTGCAAGTATTAGAGCTATAATTAATACATTGGTTTTGTTTGAGCATTTTGAAAAAATAAAGCAATTGCTTAAAACAAGTAAAATAAAAGATGTGCTTTTCCTTATAGCTTTAGATGCTAATGGTTCATGGATCTTAGCATCTTAATCAATGACAGTGACCTTTGAGATGGATTTTATGAAAGCAGAAAGGAACTAACATGTACTGATTACATACTATTGATACATGGATTATTTAAACTAATTATACAAGGTGTAATCACATGTTTCCATTTTATAGATGAAGATATGGGGGCCCAAAGAGGTTAAATAACTTACCCAAGTCAAATACCTAGTGAATGACATAGATAGGGCTTGAAATTGGTTCTGATTCCAAATATTATCCTGCTTCTACTAAATCAGGTTCACTATCTAGACAAATAATACAATTTGGAGACATATTTACAAGAAAAAATAGTCAACATATTTAGATTAAAAACCTACTCAGTGCATCATTATGAATCCCCAATTGAGTAATTGAGTGGATTCGATTTCTTAGACAAGAATTGTTGTGGCTGAATGGATAATTATTGAACAGTTGTGCTATCAGATCTTACAGGTCACCAAAGAGCAGCTATTCTAGATTCAGTACTATACATATATTGACGAGCTTAGTTTCAGCTGTAACTGAGCATAATGGGCTCTTGAGAAAGCTTCCAAATGAAAAAGTGATTTGTACCTTCATTGTTAATGTGTAGTTCTACACTATATTTAATCAAATGTTTAATGTAGATTTAAGCATTGACTTTAAATATAGATCAGTGACACACACTACTTAGTGCTTCTGCAATAACATCACACAAAAAGAAATCAACCTCAAATAAAGTGAAGTGAAGTGAAGTGAAGTTACTCAGTCGTGTCCGACTCTTTGTGACCCCGTGGACTGTAACCCGCGAGGCTCCTCCGTCCATGGGATTCTCCAGGCAAGAATACTGGAGTGGGTTGCCATTTCCTTCTCCAAACCTCAAAAAAGATTTTACTTTTTTTTAAAAAAAGAAACCTGCTTACCTGTTCTGGGTCTCCCTGAGTTCAGCAATGTTGATGTTAAGATTTACCTAAGTATCTATACCTAACAAAACCTGGATAAATTATACAATATTAGACTTTTATTAAAAGAAGAAAAGAATTAGTTTTAAAAAGATTGCAATCACAGTATCTAATGAGAGTGATATATACTCTGCCCTTAATCTAGTCACAAATATATTATGCATATATATGTATATATGCACGTGGCAGGCATATGCGTGCAGGTGTACATGCACATATTACACGGTGGATGCTGATATCACCGTCCAGCCCTTCGCTAGGCCACATCCACATTTTGGTCTGATTTGGAGTCTTCTTCCATATTCTGCCTCATCCTCTTCCTAACATCTCACCTTTTGGTCCCCAAATGGATGGGATTTTAGGGCTCTTAATTTCATTACTTATTTATCTATATATAAAACTATAAAGAGTACCTCTGAGTGTAATCTTTTAATTCTTAAATATTTTAATATACATAAGAAACACATTTACCCATTTCCAGACTGGTTCCAAATAGGAAAAGGAGTATATCAAGGCTGTATATTGTCACTCTGCTTATTTAACTTATATGCAGAGTACATCAAGAGAAATGCTAGGCTGGAGAAGCACAAGCTGGAATCAAGATTGCCAGGAGAGATATCAATAACCTCAGATATGCAGATGACACCACCCTTATGGCAGAAAGTGAAGAGGAACTAAAAAGCCTCCTCATGAAAGTGAAAGTGGAGGGTGAAAAAGTTAGCTTAAAGCTCAACATTCAGAAAATGAAGGTTATGGCATCTGGTCCCATCACTTCATGGGAAATAGATGGGGAAACAATGGAAACAACGTCAGACTTTATTTTTTGGGCTCCAAAATCACTGCAGATGGTGATTGCAGCCATGAAATTAAAAGACATTTACCTCTTGGAAGGAAAGTTATGACCAACCTAGAAAGCATATAGAAAAACAGAGACATGACTTTGCCAGCAAAGGTCTGTCTAGTCAAGGCTATGGTTTTTCCTGTGGTCATGTATGGATGTGAGAGTTGGACTGTGAAGAAGGCTGAGCACAGAAGAATTGATGCTTTTGAACTATGGTGTTGGAGAAGACTCTTGAGAGTCCCTTGGACTGCAAGGAGATCCAACCAGTCCATTCTGAAGGAGATCAGCCCTGGGATTTCTTTGGAGGGAATGATGCTAAGGCTGAAACTCCAGTACTTTGGCCACCTGATGCGAAGAATTCACTCACTGGAAAAGACTCTGATGCTGGGAGGGATTGGGGGCAGGAGGAGAAGGGGACAACAGAGGATGAGATGGCTGGATGGCATCATCGACTCGATGGACATGAGTTTGAGTGAACTCCAGGAGTTGGTGATGGACAGGGAGGCCTGGTGTGCTGCAATTCATGGGGTCGCAAAGAGTCGGACATGACTGAGCAACTGAACTGAACTGAGGATCCATCAAATATACTATTTTGCTTTACTTTCTTTCATTTTTAAATTACAAAAAATAGCTATAGTTGATTTTGAAGCTCCCTTAAACCCCTTACTAATCCCATTTCCTTTTCTCTCTCTCCACATGATAACCAAGACCCATTAATATGGTGTCAGTAATTCCCCATATCAGCTGCTCAGTTGTGCTGAACTCTGTGACCCATGGTCTGTCCATGGAATTTTCCAGGCAAGAATACTGGAGTGGGTTGCCATTCCCTTCTCCAGGGGATCTTCCTGAGCCAGGGATCAAACCTGGGTCTCCTGCATTGCAGGCAGATTCTTTACTATCTGAGCTACCAGGGAAGCTCAGTCATTCTCAAACATGATTTAATTTGCTTAGTTAAAATGTTTATATATATAGACAATATATAGGACTCCAGTTAAACATGGTAGGTTGAACACACACATTTATTTTCAGCCCTTCCTGAAGTCTAACTAAAATGCTACAAAGACATTAATCAATCACACAATGAGAATAAGTTGTGGTTTGCCCAGTTGGAGGTGGGAGTATGTGGAAGGGGATTTTTTTCCTATCTTGTTGGAATAAAAAGAAATATAAAATATCTGTCCCTTTTATCAGGAATGGAAAACTTTCCCTGTTGACTTCTGCTTTTGTGATATCAGTGAAAACTGAGGCACATGACCATTACAAACTGTAGCAATCCTAGAACAGAAAGTATTTGCCTTTTCAACCTTAACGCAGAAGCTGGCAAGTGCCTCTATGTAGACTACCAAACGACTGAGTCTGCCATCGGGCCAAGAATCCTACTTAGCTGAGAGGAGAGATTAGAATTATCAATTGCGTTCTAGGAGATTGCTACCTTACATAAATTTCATAAGATCTTTGCTTATTAGCACTATCTTTAGCTCAGATTTCTCCAAAGGGTTCTCCTTGGAATAGGATTCAGTGGAATATTTTTCAAGCTTCTTTGACCATAGTATTATGTAGTCAAATAAGCTTAAAAAATTATAATTGATGTACTACACTGCTAAAATATATTTTATTATATTAAGGTATATGTAATTTCTCTCTGTATCAAAATTCCCATTCCCAGTGTATTCTTTGGCAGGAAGTTACTGCTCATTATTGATTTTCTTTCATTTTTTCCCACCTGTGTAAAGGTTAAATTGTATATGAAATTATAGCATCTCAGGCCTCAATTCTAATTCTGTCTTTCATTCTAATTCCCTCAAGTAATATAAATCTATGGTTTTATTATAATTTCTGATTAAAACAATAGGTCTTCATCTCATTTCCTCCCAACTATTATTATTTTTGACATTAAAATTTTGTTTTTAATGTATCACAGTAACACATGCACATAGTTTATGAAATCAAAAAGTCCTAAAATATTTATAACAAAACAATGGCTCTAGTCCACATCTCTCTCCTTCTCTAAGTCACTAATCTCATATTTATACATCTTTATATTTATTATAAATAATACATATATATATATTTATATTTTCTTTTTTCTTCAAATAATTATCTTCTATTTTAGAAAACTTCAAACATGTATAATAATAACAGGAATAATTTAATGGACTTCATGGATGCATTGTCCATACTTAACACATCAATTTATGGCTAATCTTATTTCAGTAAATCCACACCTACTTTCTCTTCTCTAGAATTATTTCTCTTTCCATATAAATATTTTTCTTTGATGTAAAACACATACAAAATGTGCAAGGATCAAAATGTATTGCTTACTGAATTTCCACAAAGTGAACACGCCCATGGAACCACTATACACAGCAAGGAACGGAACATTGGTAGCCTCCAGAGCCTCTCATTAGAGCTCCTCACTCCTGCCTCTTTCTGGCCAATCCCTTCCTAACCACTCTTCTTTTTTTCCTTTTTATATATATGTACCATGGGAAATAGATGGGGAAACAGTGGAAACAGTGTCAGACTTTATTTTTGGGAGCTCCAAAATCACTGCAGATGGTGACTGCAGCCATGAAATTAAAAGACGCTTACTCCTTGAAAGAAAAGTTATGACCAACCTAGATAGCATATTCAAAAGCAGAGACATTACTTTGCCAACAAAGGTCCATTCCTTAAGACTATGGTCTTTCCAGTGGTCATGTATGGATGTGAGAGTTGGACTGTGAAGAAGGCTGAGCAATGAAGAATTGATCTTTTGAACTATGGTGTTGGAGAAGACTCTTGAGAGTCCCTTGGACTGCAGGAGATCCAACCAGTCCATTCTGAAGGAAATCAACCCTGGGATTTCTTTGGAAGGAATGATGCTAAAGCTGAAACTCCAATACTTTGGCCACCTTATGCGAAGAGTTGACTCATTGGAAAAGACTCTGATGTTGGGAGGGATTGGGGACAGGAGGAGAAGGGGATGACTGAGGATGAGATGGCTGGATGGCATCACTGACTCGATGGATGTGAGTCTGAGTGAACTCTGGGAGTTGGTGATGGACAGGGAGGCCTGGCGTACTGTGATTCATGGGGTTGCAAAAAGTCGGACACAACTGAGCAACTGAAATGAACTGATATATATATAAAATTGAAGTATAATTGACTTACAGTGTTTCAGGCGCACAGCAAGGTGATTCAGTTATACACATATATTATTTTTCTGATTATTTTCCATTATAGGTTATTATAAGATATTGACTATAGTTCCCTGTGTTATATAGTAAACCTTTGTTTCTTATTGCATATCTATTTTTCAATTAGAAATCTAGCATTCAATTCACACTAAGTTAAACAAATGAACTCAAAATGTCATAAAATTTTTAGTTAGGCAAAAATTCATATGTTTTCTAAAATATATTATTGTACATATTATTTACACATATATGTATACAAAAGTGCTACAACTATGCTTGATAAAGGCTTGAGAAAGAACATAAAAAAAGAAGAGATGGAGAAATTGGAAAAAGAATTAAATGTGAGCACTGAATACGAAATAGAAAAAAGTGAAACAAACTAGATAAAAGTGAAAAATCATCAGTTGTTTTTAAAGATTGGCTGCTCATTGGAAACATACCTGGAACTCTGGAGAAAAAAAGCAGTACTTGGGCATTTGTTTTTTCAAGATAATTCTGATGCACATCTGGATTTTAAAAAGTGATTATAGGTTTTTCTATTAAAGGTAGTTTTGGTTATACGGACTTCTATTAATTTTCTGTTAACCAATCACGATAAAATGGTATCAAGGGAGTAACAATTACATAATCACAATAGTAAAAGATTTAGTTCCACAATCAATAGCCAGACAAAAAATAAGACAAGAGATAATTACACTGACCATTCTTTTAATAGCACAGATTCATTTCCATTGTTTCAGTATATTGTACAAATGGATTCACACAATATGTTCTTTTTTGTTCTAACTTCTTTTGCTCAGTATTATATCTCTTATGTTCATTCCTATGGTTGTCTGGTTTAAGTTGCTCTTTCTCATTACTGTTTAGCGTTGGATTATGTAAATATCCTACAGCTTAGTCGCTGTACTATTTGTTGATGAATATTTCAGTCAGATCCATGTTTTAGCTATTTCAAATGGCATGGTTACAAATATACTAAAACATGGATTTGGTGATCATATGCTTGCATTTTTGTTGGGGATACACCCAGGAGTAGAATTTCCGCGTCATAGAGTACGTGTATGTTCAGTTATAGTATATACTTTAAAAAGTTTTCCAGAGTTGACTGTCTTAATATATATTCCTACCAGGATTGTATGGGAGTACCAGTTATTTCACATCTTTGACAATAGTTCTTTATTCTCTTTCATTTTAACCATTCTGGTGGGACTATAGTGGTATCTCAATGCTTTTTAAATTTGAATTGCTCTGTAGACTCGTGAAGTTGAACACCTTTTCATATTTGTATTGGCCATTTGGATATCTTCTTTAGTGAAGTGCCTACTCAAGTCTTTCATCATTTTTCCTTATTGACTTGTGGAAATTCTTTAAATGTTTTGAATGTAAGTCCCTTTTCAGCCAGTCTTCTCCTACTACTTGGGTTGCCTCTTCAACTCCATAATGATATCTTTTGGTGAATAGAAGTTTTAAATTTTAAAACAGTAGCATTTAAAAAAATTTTTGGCTAGTGCTTTCTATGTGTTGTTTAAGAAATCTTTGCTTATCTCACTGTCATAAAACTTCTCTTTTATATTTAATTCTGAACTCTTTGTTGTTTAACCTTTTACATTTAGAACTTCAATCTAACCAGAAATAATAATCTAACCCAGCAATACTTATTGAAGAAATTCCTTTCTCCATGGCATTGAAGTATCATATTTCTCATAAATCAGCTGACTATATGGATCTTTCTGAAATCACTTCTTTTCTGTAAATTTGTTCTTATTCAAAAACCAAGTTTTAGTCACTAAAGCTTTGTAATAGGTATTGGTATCTGTAGTTCAGACTTTCTCCTTGTTCAGTTTACTTCAGTCGCTCAGTCATGTCCAACTCTTTGCAACACCATGGACTGCAGCATGCCAGGCTTCCCTGTCCATCACCAACACTCAGAACTTGCTCAAACTCATGGCCATCGAGTCAGTGATGCCATCCAACCATCACATCCTCTGTCATTCCTTTCTCCTCCTGCCTTCAATTTTCCCAGCATCAGGGTCTTTTCTAATGAGTCAGTTCTTTGTATCAAGTGGCCAAAGTATTGGAGCTTCAGTTTCTTTTTCAGTCCTTCCAATGATTATTCAGGACTGATTTCCTTTATGACTGACTGGTTTGATCTCCTTGCAGTCCAAGGGACTCTCAAGAGTCTTCTCCAATACCACAGTACAAAAGCATCAATCTTTCAGCTCTCAACTTTCTTTATGGCCCAACTTTCACATCCAAATATGACTACTAGAAAAACAAGAACTTTGACAATACAGACCTTTGTTGGCAAAGTAATGTCTCTGCAACCTCGTAATGCTGTCTAGGTTAGAGAGAGTAGAGAGAGTATTCGCTCAGTCGTGTCCGACTCTTTGCGACCCCATGGACTGTAGCCCACCAGGCTTCTCCCTCCATGGGATTCTTCAGGCAAGAGGACTAGAGTGGGTTTAGTCATAGCTTTTTTTCCAAGGAGCAAGCATCTTTTAATTTCATGGCTGTGGTCACCATGTGCAGTGATTTTGGAGCCCAAGAAAATAAAGTCTGTCACTGTTTCGATTGTTTCCCCATCTATTTGCCATTAAATGATGGGATTAGATGCCAAGATCTTTTTTTTTTTTTTAAAGCATTTCCATATGAAATTTTAATTAGCTTTTTAATTGTTTGAAAAAAAAAGAATAATAACCTGCTGGCATTTTTATTGGATTGAGTTGAGTATATAGATTACTTTGGAGATAATGGCCCATCAGGTTTCCCTGGTGGCTTGGACAGTGAAGAATCGGCCTGCAAGGTTCAATCCCTGGGTCGGGAAGATCCCCTAGGGAAAGGTATAGCAACACACTCGAGTATTCTTGCCTGGGAAATCCCATGGACTAGAGGAGCCTGGCAGGCTACAGTTTATTGGGTAGCAGAGTCAGACATGACTGAATGACTGAACAACAAGAAGCTATGCTGGCACAGCATGATCCTTGGCCAGAGATTCAATGGGACCAAATTTAGGTTTGTGAAGATCTTTTTCTTTGAAGCTCTCTCTTCTCAGCACTTCATATTTCAGCCATCTAAAAAGTTGTATTCTTCTCAATTTCTTAAAATTGTATTGAACTCAACTGTGTTCCTTTGCTATTACTTTTTTTTTTTTTTTTGGTTTTGGATTCTGTTTTTAAATTGTCCATGTCTAGTGAGTGCCTGTTGGTGATTGTGAGGGTATTCTGTTCCCAGGGGCACCCTGATGCCTTCCCTCAGTTTCCTCTTTCACAGATGCCAATGGGTCATGTAGCTGTGAGCTATTTGCCACCACTTGTTCATATTTTAGGTTTATGGAATACTTTATCATCTAGTTTTGTCGTTGATATTGTTTTCAGGTTTTGGTTTTTGTTATCCTATTTTCTTTTATGTTTTATGATGATTTACGGATCTGCCTGGTGGCTCAGATGGTAAAGTGTCTGCCTGCAATGTGGGAGACACAGGTTCAATCCTTGCGTTGGGAAGATCTCCTGGAGATCTCCTGGAGAAGGAAATGGCAACCCACTCCAGGAAGGAAATGGCAACTTCCCATCCATGGAAAATCCCATAGATGGAGGAGCCTGGTAGGCTACAGTCTATGGGGCCGCAAAGAGTCAGACACAACTGAGTGACTTCATTTCACTATGATTTAGGAAAGTTTAGTACCAACATAAGGCTTCCTTGGTAGCTCAGCTGTAAAGAATCTGCCTGCAATGCAGGAGACCTGGGTTTGATCCCTGCATTGAGAAGATCCCCTGGAGAAGGGAGCGACTACCCACTCCAGTATTCTGGCCTGGAGAACTCCATGGAACATATAGTCCATGGGGTCACAAAGAGTTGGGCACAACTAAGCAACTTTCAGTTCACTTCACTGCCAACATAATCAGCCTAGAATTCTCCTTCATTTCTTATTCATATAAATGCATATTTTTGTCATGCAGAAATAGAAGTTATACTTCAATTCAGTGCTACTTAAACTTTAGAATCACTAATACAGTTCTGACTAGTGAACAAAATACTGTCAGGATTAAAGAACATAATTGGTTAGTTAAATGTTGACCAAAAATTGTAAACACCCAACTCTACAACAGGATTGGAGTGTGTGTGTAGTAAAAATCAACTTTATGCAAAGAGAGTTCTGGCCTTTGCCCTCAGCTCCTGGGAGATCTCTAGGCCCCTGGAAGGTCTTACTTGATAAAAGTGTCTTTGTTTGCCTGAGGGATTTTGCCACTGAACAGTCTAGCAATGTGATTTGTGACAGGGGTTTTAAAACTGGCCATTATCAGTTCAAACTTCTGGAGGAACTGAAGACTAAAGGTATTATCCAGAACCTCCATAGGTGGCTGGAACCTAAAGGTCAGTCCCATGGGCAGTAAGTGATCAAACCCCAATAAAATCTTTGGTCACCACAGGCTCAGATGAGCTTTCCTGGTTGGCAGTACCATGTGTATTATTACAAATGAACGGTGATGTGTCCTTGAGGATGATGGAAGCTTCATATCTGGAACCTTTCCAGATCTTTCCCTATGCATCTGTCTCTTTGGGTGGCTTTATTCCTTTGCTATAATATAATTGTGATCATAAAAACAGTGCTTTCCTGAGTTCTGTGAGTTGTTCTAGAGAATTATCAAAACTAAGGGGATAGTGGGAACCTCTGAGCTTGTTGCCTGCTGGCCATAAGTGAGGTTGGCTTGAGGACTCCCAAACTTGTGGCTGGTTCTAATGTAAGGGTACTCTTGTCGAGGACTGTGCCCTTTATCCATGAAGTCTGTTTCAACTTTCAGGTAGAAAGTATTACGGTTTTGATGAAAAAGGTTGGGTATCAATATAGTGCACAAATAAACAGACTCATTTTGGAGTAACACAGACTAAGGAAGAAAGTCTATGCTAAAAGGGTATACTATTATTGGAAATAGAAATGCTGGACAATGAGCGAGAATCAAAACACACATGGATCACAGCATTATTGCTATGATTCTAGAATGCTTAAATTATTTCTTGCTAGTCATCCTCAAGTCATTCATGACACATCTCTAACAATAAAGACAGGAAAAAGGGAATCAAACGACAATCAGCAGCTATCCTAATGAAGGTCTAAGGAAATGAGAGTGTCACTGGTTCACTAACCACACAGTGAAAAAAGATGAAAGGAACCAGGGAGGTAAGTCTTATCTAGCTCTCTTTTCTCTCTTTAGCATATGGAGAAAAGACAGCCAAAATTACAAAAGATGGCTAGTCTTTTTCTTGGTCCACTGAGCTATGTTTTCTTATAAACAGAGTTCTCTTTTCTCTCCTTGGCAAATGGGGTAGGCCATGCCAGATCGCTTGTACTGAACGGTCAAGTGGGATCAATGGTACAGTAAGAGCCACAGCATATTCTGAAGCAGCAGATTTCTTGTGTGAAAATACTGTGCTTTTCAGACTTAGGAAGCCAACTTATGGTTGCCGGGAGGAGGGGATAGTTGGCAGTTTGGGACTGACATGTCCGCACACTGCTGTATTTAAAATAGACAACCAACAATGAATTACTGTGTAGCACAGGGAACTCTGCTCAAAGTTATGTGGCATCCTGGATGGAAGGGGAGTCTGGGGGAAAGTGGATACATGTATAAGTATGGCTGAGTCCCTTTGCTGTCCACCTGAAATCATCACAATATCACAACATTGTTAATTGGCTATATTTCAATATAAAAATAAAGTTTTTTTTTTTTAAGGAAATTAGATGTGCTTTCTACTCAGCTAAGTAGTGCAAAAGACTGCATCCAATAGCTTGTGTCCTGCAGCCTGACAGAGTTTATATATTTCATTTTGGGCCATACTAATCACCAAACTTCAGGTATACCTTCATGAAAAATAGCAGGAAGTACTAGAAAGAATAAATCCAGTCAATCTTAAAGAAAATCAACCCTGAATATTAATTGAAAGGACTGATGCTGAAGCTGATGCTCTAATACTTCGGACATCTGATGTGAAGAGTCAACTCATTGGAAAAGACCTTGATGCTAGGAAAAGATTGAGGGCAGAGGGAGACGGGGGCAAAAGAGGATGAGATGGCTGGATGGCATCACTGACTCAAAGGACATGAATTTGAGCAAACTCCAGGGGAAAGTGAAAAACAGGGAAGCCTGGCACACTGTAGTCCATGGGGTCACAAAGAGTTGGACATGACTAAGTGACTGAACAACAACCTAGAAAGGCATGACTAACCATTTGCATTCTTCTTTGCCAACAATTTGCACTTGATTTCACATAATTTTGCTGGTTTAGCAGTTTACAAAGAGAAAGTCACCCTGGATGAGATCCTTTTGTCATTATCACCACTATTATTAATATCTGAACTTAGAACACATGCTCCAGAGCTGTGTGTGTTTTTACCAATAAAGTTAGTGGCTGTGGGTGCATCATATGATTGCATGATCTTTAGGACAGACATTCTATTTGCTATAATGCACTGCATATAATGGGGCTTCCCAGGTGGCACAGTGGTAAAGAAGACACCTGCCAATGCAGGAGACATGGGTTCCATCCCTGGGTCAGGAAGATCCCCTGGGGAAGGGAATGGTAACCCACTTGGGTATTCTTGCCTGGAAAATTCCATGGACAGAGGAGCCTGGCAGGCTAGAGTCTCTGGGGTCAAAAAGAGTTGAACACAACTGAGCACACAACACACTACACAAAACATGTGGCTTATCTTCCCACCATGTCTGAGACTGTTTTAGTTTCTAATTTAGGGCTAATTATTTTCTGCAACCTAAAGGAATTCAAGACTGGGAGCTGACTGTGGCTCAGATCATGAACTCCTTATTGCCAAATTCAGACTGAAATTGAAGAAAGTAGAGAAAACCACTAGACCATTCAAGTATGACCTAAATCAAATCCCTTATGATTTGGGAAGGGAATGGTAACCCACTTGGGTATTCTTGCCTGGAAAATTCCATGGACAGAGGAGCCTGGCAGGCTAGAGTCTCTGGGGTCACAAAGAGTTGAACACAACTGAGCACACAACACACTACACAAAACATGTGGCTTATCTTCCCACCATGTCTGAGACTGTTTTAGTTTCTAATTTAGGGCTAATTATTTTCTGCAACCTAAAGGAATTACAAGACTGGGAGCTGACTGTGGCTCAGATCATGAACTCCTTATTGCCAAATTCAGACTGAAATTGAAGAAAGTAGAGAAAACCACTAGACCATTCAAGTATGACCTAAATCAAATCCCTTATGATTATACAATGGAAGTGAGAAAAAGATTTGGCTAGATTTGATAGATAGAGTGTCTGATGAACTATGGATGGAGGTTCGTGACATTGCACCAGGAGACAGGGATCAAGACCATCCCCACGGAAAAGAAATGCAAAAAAGCAAAATGGCTGTCTGTGGAGGCCTAGCTGTGAAAAGAAGAGAGGTGAAAAGAAAAGGAGAAAAGGAAAGATAGAAGCATCTGAATGCAGAGTTCCAGAGAATAGCAAGGAGACATAAGAAAGCCTTCCTCAGCAATCACTGCAAAGAAATAGAGGAAAACAACAGAGTGGGAAAGACTAGAGATCTCTTCAAGAAATTTAGAGAACCAAGGGAACATTTCATGCAAAGATAGGCTTGATAAAGGACAGAGATGGTATGGACCTAATAGAAGGAGAAGATATTGAGAAGAGGTGGCAAGAATACACGGAAGAATTGTACAAAAAAGATCTTCATGACCCAGAGAAACACGATGGTGTGATCACTCACCTAGA
>SJXQ01004060.1:0-33360 GCA_006408695.1 Aepyceros melampus | reverse complement strand
CTTGAGAGTCCCTTGGACTGCAAGGAGATCCAGCCAGTTCCATTCTGATGGAGATCAGCCCTGGAATTTTTTTGGAATGAATGATGCTAAAGCTGAAACTCCAGTACTTTGGCCACCTCATGCAAAGAGTTGACTCATTGGAAAAGACTCTCATGGTGGGAGGGATTGCGGGCAGGAGGAGAAGGGGACGACTGAGGATGAGGTGGCTGGATGGCATCACTGACTCGATGGGCGTGAGTCTGAGTGAACTCTGGGAGTTGGTGATGAATAGGGAGGCCTGGCATGCTGCGATTCATGGGGTTGCAAAGAGTCGGACACGATTGAGCGACTGAACTCAACTGAACTGAAACATCATCCAGGCAATTTCATCAACTGGTAATTGAAGCTCCTACCAGTTGATAAGGAAACACTCTACTTTAAATGCCAGTTAACAAATGTAGAAGGGATAATAGAATTAGTAAAACTTCATTTTATAAACTTTAGCTAATTTATGAATTCAGACAAGGTGTATCAAGGTTAAAATCCTTAGATAAATGGTTGATAGGAGCCTGGACATTAATTTGGTGCCAAACTAATATCACACAGAATATGTGCTAGTCATAAGAAGTTAAATAAAATTGTACAATAGAGAGTTCAGACTGCCCTCATTCTAGTGCAGGTCAATTATAGCAAATTAATGGTAGATGAACTAGAAGTTTCAGGTCTTCTGATGGGATACAACAAGCATGAAGGATACAAATCACTTATGATATTCTATCCATAGGGTTTTGCTTGAATCCATCAAGCCTTTAAAATCACTTGCACAGGGGATACAGTGAAAAGAATATAACCATACAAAACCCAAAAGGTGGAATATTCTGGAGGTCAATTGACCTTCAGTCTCCAGTCATAAAAAAAGGAACTATTCTAGATTTTAAAAGGTGTAAGTGATACATATATATTTTAAAGATATACATGGGCATGTGTGCTCAGTAACTAGAAGTTTCAGGTCTTCTGATGGGATACAACAAGCATGAAGGATACAAATCACTTATGATATTCTATCCATAGGGTTTTGCTTGAATCCATCAAGCCTTTAAAATCACTTGCACAGGGGATACAGTGAAAAGAATATAACCATACAAAACCCAAAAGGTGGAATATTCTGGAGGTCAATTGACCTTCAGTCTCCAGTCATAAAAAAAGGAACTATTCTAGATTTTAAAAGGTGTAAGTGATACATATATATTTTAAAGATATACATGGGCATGTGTGCTCAGGCCTGTCTGTCTCTTTGAAACTCCATGAACTGTAGCTCGCGAGGATCCTCTGACCATGGAATTTCAGGCAAGAATACTGGAGTGGGTTGGCATTTGCTATTCTAGGGGATCAAACCTGGGTCTCTTGGGGTCTCCTGCATTGGCAGGCAGATTCTTTGCTACTGTGCCACCTGGGAAGCCCATACTAAGATGTTAATAGTGTTAGTCACTGGATATTGGGATGTGAGATTCCTTTCTTTGTATTCTCTATTCTTCTACAATGAACCAATTGTGTATTCTCTCTATAATAATAAAACGTCATTTAAAAAATGGATCATCAACCTAGTTAAATGACTTGTTAAGTCTATGTGAGATGATTTCTACTTATCATACTTATCCTCCCCTGACTGAACTCTTTAGCATGTATCCTTTCAATACTCATTATTTGGCAATATGCCTCAGATATCATCATACTTGTACAAATTAGGACTTCTGATTTGACCATTACTATTAAGGATATTGAAGACTATATTACCTTTTTGGAAACTCAATCACATTGCTGACTGTTTAGAACAGTCCAAAACTATTTAGAATACAGGTTAACTATTTAGAATAAACTATTTAAAACAGAAACTGAGTATTTAAAATAGAGATTAAAAACATGGGCTTTGGAGATCTTGAGTAAAATTACTTAATCTCACTCTAGATGAGAAAACCGAAGCTTGAAGAGAAGGAAATACTAGAATCTCTCTCACAGGGTTGTTATGAGGATTAAATAAGATAAAATAGCAGAAGAGTTGAGTATAGTACTTGGTTTACAGCATATAATAGGTAAATCTGAGTTGTTATTATAATTATTACTATAGTATATTAAGCCTCAGCATGAAGGCAGCATCATTTAGAATCCTTACAATGCTTCAAAATTACTTTAACCAAATTAATACATTTTTATGAGCTTCCTAGTGAAAATACCTTTTAATCAAAAGAAGAGTTGGGGCAGGATCAAATGATGTAGTAGGAAGCTGCTGAGCTCACCTCCTCTGATGCACACATCAAAACTACAACTATTATATAGAACAACTCTCCCTGAGAATGACCTGAAGACTGTGGAATGGCTCTTCTACAACCAATACTGTAAAGAAAGAACCAAATGGAATCTCATAGGAGGGAAGGAGAAGAGATCTACTCAGGATCCATAGCTCCAGTGGGCAACACAGAAAGGGAGGGAAATATCACAGGCTCTCTGACACTCACTGACTTCAGACTATACTACAGTAATCAAAACAGAATGGTAGTGGCACAGACACAGAGACCAACGGAACAGAGCAGAGAGCCAGAGACAAATCCATGAGCACACGGTCAACTAATCCATGACACAGGAGGCAGTGAGGAAAAGCTGGCCTCTTCAATAACTGATGTTGAGAAAACTGGACAGCAGCATTTAAAAGAATATAAGTCAATCATTTCCTCACAACTTACACGCAAATAAACTCCAAATGGATTGAAAATTTGAATGTAAGATCTGAAACGATAAAAACTAGCAGAAAACATAGGCAGTAGATACTTTTTGACATAGTTCCTAGAAATATCTTATTAGATGTGTCTCCTCAGGCAAGGAAAACAAAAATAAACAACTGGGATCTAATCAAACCTAAACACTTTTGTCCAGCGAAGGAAACCACCACCAAGATGAAATGGCAACCTACTGAATGGGAGAAGATATTTACAAATGATATGTCTGATAAGGGGTTAATATCCAAAGTAGATAAAGAACTCATATCAGTTCAGTTCAGTTCAGTCGCTCAGTCGTGTCCGACTCTTTGCGACCCCATGAATCACATTCAGCCATCTCATCCTCGGTCATCCCCTTTTCCTCCTGCCCTCAATCCCTCCCAGCATCAGAGTCTTTTCCAATGAGTCAACTCTTCGCATGAGGTGGCCAAAGTGCTGGAGCTTCAGCTTCAGCATCATTCCTTCCGAAGAAATCCCAGGGCCGATCTCCTTCAGAATGGACTGGTTGGATCTCCTTGGAGTCCAAGGGACTCTCAAGAGTCTTCTCCAACACCACACTTCAAAAGCATCAATATAACCCAATAAAAAAAAAAAAACAATTAAAAATGGGCAGAAGCCTAAATAAACATTTTTCTGAAGAAGACATACAGATGGCCAACAGGTCCATGGTAAGATGCTCAACATCAGTAATGATCAGGGAAGTGCAGATCTAAACCACAGTGAGCTATTGCCTTATGGCCGCCAGAATGGCTATTATCAAAAAAACCAACAAACAACAAGCGGTGACAAGGACATGGAGAAAAGGGAATCCTCCAACACCCTTGGTGGAAATGCGACTTGGTACAGCTACTATGGAACACAGTATGAGGTTCCTCAGAAACTTAAAAATAGAACTACCATATCATTCAGAAATTCTGCTCCTATGTATATATCTGAAGAAAATGAAAACACTAATTTGAAAAGATACATGCACCTCAATATTCAGCAATTTAGAATAGCAAAATATGGCAGCAACCTAAGTGTCCACCAACAGATGAATGAAGGAAAGGTGGTATGTGTATGTATACATACCAAAGGGGCATGTATGTACATGTATGTGTGTGTGTGTGTATTCATACAATAGAATACTACTTAAGTCATAAAAAAGAATGAAATTTTACTATCTGTCTATACCTGACAATAAATATACCATTGTATTTTCATTTTTATTATACTGTGAATTCTTTCATTAACTCACCAATATTGAATCCTTTGAATATTTAGGGAAAATGGAACCAAGGAAGCATCTACTTGAATACAGTAACCTCAAGAGTTCAGGGTAAAGTTTAGGTGTCTTCATGTGTACTGACATTATATGAGAATACACAAAAGTTAATGAGTCACTTGGATGATTGAATGCTCTGAAGAACTCATCAGTTCAGTTCAGTTCAGTTCAGTCTCTCAGTTGTGTCCTACTCTTTGAGACCCCATGAATTGCAGCACGTCAGGCCTCCCTGTCCATCACCACTCCTGGAGTTCACTCAAACTCACGTCCATCGAGTTGGTGATGTTATCCAGCCATCTCATCCTCTGTCATCCCTTTCTCCTCCTGCCCTCAGTCCCTCTCAGCATCAGAGTCTTTTCCAATGAGTCAATTCTCACATGAGGTGGCCAAAGTACTGGAGTTCAGCTTCAGCTTCATTCCTTCCAAAGAACACCCAGAGCTGATCTCCTTCAGAATGGACTGGTTGGATCTCCTTGCAGTCCAAGGGACTCTCAAGAGTCTTCTCCAACACCACACTTCAAAAGCATCAATTCTTTGACACTTAGCTTTCTTCACAGTCCAACTCTCACATCCATACATGATCACAGGAAAAACCATAGCCTTGACTAGACAGACCTTTGTTGGCAAAGTCATGTCTCTGCTTTTGAATATGCTATCTAGGTTGGTCATAACTTTTCTTCCAAGGAGTAAGCGTCTTTTAATTTCATGGCTGCAATTACCATCTGCAGTGATTTTGGAATCTAAAAAAATAAAGTCTGACACTGTTTCCACTGTTTCCTCAGGAACTCATCAGGTTCACACAATTTGCTCTGTTTGGGGTTAATATACTCACAATTAACTAGTGGAATAATGATACTCAAAAAGTACAAAGGAAAACCCCCAGAATTCTTGAGAGTATCCATCAAAATGCAGAAATAGAGGGTCTTCTATGTGACAGGTAAAATGATGGAGAATTTTAAGTTTTAAAAATTGATGCTCCTCCAAATGCCGAATAATTAGTCCAAGAACAGAAAAATATATAGAAGCTGAATTACTTTAAAGTAAAACATTTTCTTAGAGTTTTACATTAGATATTTTAGAAATTCAAATGAAATTTATAATTTTGCTGTATATTAATTACAGTTGTTTCTCTTGCAAGTTACAAAAATTCAATTGATTTAAAAGGTAATAAAATATACTGACTTGCATAACTGGAAGTACAGAAGTAAGGCAGACTTCAAGGTTACCCTAATCTGATAGTGCTAGCTCTCTGTCCCAGGGGTGGTTCTTTTGACTCTGTCCTCCTCTGTTTATTTCCTTCATGAAATGGAAGTCCCAGCTTTACCTATACATAACCTTTTCCTATGTCTGTCACTTAAAAGATAAGAAAACAAACAAAAAAAAAAGATAAGAAAACTTTTCCAGAAACTCCCAACAAACTCCCCTTGACCTCACTGGCCAACATTGTGTCCAGCTCTCATTTCTGGGAGAATCATTAACAAGGAAGTGGAACTACTCCTGAATTATATAGCTTCAGGTAAGGGAGCTGTGGATGAATGAATGAAAACTGGGGTATTCTTGGTAGGAGGGGAATCAATTTTGAGTGAGTATCAACAAGGAGTAACAAAATATTTGGAGGTTGGATGAAGCAGGGAATTATTTTATTTTCAGATAATTAGCTTTTCATACAAAACCTGGCTTTTAGACAATTTATGAAGGAAAAGAATCCAAACCTTTTCCCATCTGGTTTTCCCCTTTGCTGAAGTGACAATAATAATTTTGAGTGGGAATAACAATATTATTATGTATCCTATCTCTAGCCAGGTTTTTGAATTCCCAAATGGCTCTGAACATTTTCAAAATGTTTGGAGTTTGGAAAAACCTAAGTGGTAATTTGCCCTTAATTTTCAGAACATGAGATTTTTTAAAATGAAGATGCAATCTGTATATAATAACCTAGACTTCAAAATGTTGTTAGGTAACAGCTATTTGATGTTTGACAAGCTTTTGACACTCTTTAATGAGCTTGTTTATATCTTTAATCTTAGAAATAAATTTACCAAGTATAAATCTGAGCACCAAGTATGATAAATTCAGCATTTTATCCTTGAAGAGGTGGGGTGACATCTAAATTCAGCAAGCTACTTCTTATTTTTCTTAAAGTGAAAACATACCTACACACTTTAATGATTTCCATCTCAGTGCCTCTTCTTTCACTTTTATATATATTTTCAAAAAACAGCAAATTAACAACCAACCATTTTCCTGTTACTGGGAACTTTTAGCTGTTTGTGGAGAAGAATTTCATGATCTAAAGTCAGGAGACCTGGATACAAGTGTCAAGGTAGCTGTGAAAAAAGCCATTTTCCTCTCAGGTCATTAGACTCCATGACTCATTCATTCATTAAATCAATGAACATTTATTAACTGTCTATTATGCACTGAGAATTAAAAGCAAAGCAAACTTGATCCTGGCTTTCAAGCAGTTCATAGTAAAGTAACACAGTCTGACATCTAGCAAAAAGGAATTTTTAGAAGGGGTTAAGTATGATGATGGAAATGTGAATGGGTATTTAGGTACTTTACCTAGAAGAATACTTAGGTCACCTTGAGTCTGAAGCTAGATGAAGGGAACATTTTTTTTTGGAGTTGATGATACTTGGGCTGAATATTGAAGGATAAATAGGCATCAGCTAGACAAAGGCAGGTTGGAGAGAAGGTGAAAATTTTCAGAAACAGATATGTGATGAAAGGCATAAAGTGAACACACAGCCTTATATAGGGAACATTATAAACAATTCATGTTATTGGAGAAACAAATGCAAAGCAAGGAGTGGGAAAAGGGAAGGCTGGGAAGGTGTGCAGGAACCAGAAGGCTGTGAGAGATACCTTCCCCTGTAGATAGCAAAGATTCATTAAAGGACGTTATGTAAGGGTTAGACTGAAACCACTCAAAGTTTTCTAACCTCTCAATCTAACCCTCTTCACTTCTACTTAAGGACTTTATCTTTTAAAATAAGCTGAAGGAAGTGGTCTCTAGTTTGTTCTATAATTTTCTGCTTCCCAACCTCACTGCCACTGCATCAGTTATTAGTGTGGTTCTAGGGTATTTACTGAAGCCAAGCTTCTTTCTCTTATTCAACTGAACCAAAATAGTTGAGAAGCTTTTCTGTTTCAAGCGAACACAATTGTGAATTAGCAAAGGGTTTGGCAAAGGAGTTCAGCAAAGTCTTACCCTGGGATTGTTCCACCCTCAGTTTAATTTTCCTTCCATTTTCATAAGGTTAACTATTTCCTAAATAACTAAATAACACAAACTTAAGAACCAGCTGAGTAATCTGCTACTTTTATACTCTCAGATACATACAAAATTCTGGGTATTAAAACCAATTTTCTTCCTCTTCCTCCTTCAGGTCCTCCTCCTCCTTCTTTTAGTTAAAAAAGTCTCCTATTAAGATGCAATTATTGAAGTAGAATTCATTAAGCTATTATCAGATAATGGCAGCATGAATTAGTTGACTTATTAGTTGCCCAATAGAAAGAGTTGACTAATTAGTTTGCCCAGAAGGGAAATGTGCTTATCATCCACAATCAAGTGGCCAGAGGTGGGAAAAGGCCTGGAAGTATGAGAAGGAAGGACCGAACACATGCTCTGCCTTTTCACTGCAGAGCACCAGTTTCAGCCAATATGGTTTTTTCTAGTAAAGCAAGCGAGGGTCAAAAAGTGCTTAATGCTGTTCTAAAAATTTTGGCCATGCTGAGCAGTGCTTATACCCAGCCAGAGATGAATCCACACCCCTTGCACTGGAAGCATGGAGTATTACTACTGGACTTTCAGGGAAGTCCAAGAAATGCCTAACATTTTAAAACAAAATAATGGAAGGTTCTGTTACTCAGAAGCCTCTCCTGGTGTCTCATATGGTAAAGACTGTGCCTGCAATGCAGGAGACCAGGGTTCAATTCCTGGGCTGGGAAGATCTCCTGGAGAAGGGAATGGCAACCCACTCCAGTATTCTTGCCTGGAGAATGGCATAGACAGAGGAGCCTGGCGAGGTACAGTCCATAGAGTCACAAAGAGTTGGACACAAGTGAGCAATTAACACACACACATACATTATTCAGAAGCAGGTGAGTCCAAAGCCACTAAATAAAAGCGTATTTTCTTGTTATGAATACCAGCAATACAGTCTTGGACAATAATGGAATGCTTGTCTTGTTGATGTGCTAACCTTTCTAAGTGATCTGGTAACAAAAGTATTTGCAGGTCTCTATACTGGGGAAACAGATCTGAATTTGGAGCATCTGTGGTCATCCTCATTTATAGGATGAGTGTTTTCTGCCTCCCAACACTCCCACACTTTAGCTTAAATGAGCAGATAGATCCCCCAAACCTTGGCAAAATGTGGAATACATTTCTCGCAGAATTCCCCAGGAGGAGAGGTGGGTTCATAAAAGAACTTGAAGAGGGTGCTACATGGAGGTTGAAGAAAGAGAGAAAGGTGGGGGCTGTTTATAAGATAGGGAAGGAGAGTGTGTACAAGGGGAGCATTTTTAATCAGGAGGCTGTGTCAAAAAATGATTAAGTAAGAGGGAATTCCTATGACTTAGAAGACCTCTAGTCTTCACTGCCCTACAAGGCTAGCTTCATGGATGCATTACCTGTGCAGTCCTATTAATTTTCTTTGACCTTATGTTTGATAAGTGACAACATATCAATGCATGAGAAGAGGAGACATATGCAATGTCAAAATATGCAAGCATGTTGCCATTTCTTTATTTTTGCTTCCCTACTTGCATCTAGTGTTCAAGATGTCCCATGAAAACAATTCTTCCAGACCACAAGGAGTGGGAATTCACTGATATTGAAAACAAGCTTAAGGTAAGCTTGTTATGTTTATGTCTGAGTAAGCAATGGCTCTGACAACCACAAAAGGTCAGGCTTTCTGTCTGAGCTAGAATTTGCTTCAAATACATAAAAGAAGACAATTACCATACCCTTTATTGCACTAGCTAACCACTTATGCTAAAAATGATGTCAGTCAGTCCTTTTTACTCATCAATAAATAAAAGTAGGAAAGTGTTGGAAGAATGTACACAGAAGTGAAAATAAAAAAATGGTAGTTTTGCACAGTGTAGTAAGAATAAAATACATATGCAACAATGAGCTATGAAATATGAATTACGTGGTTTCAATGATTCTGCATACAGGTTCAGTGATCTTACATTTGCATTTAAAACTGGTATTGTACAATAGAAAGAATAGTAAAAGCCATGCTAATTATTACAATTTTAAATTGATCTTTAGTTAGAAAACATTAAATAACAACAACAACAAAAAACCCACCATGACAAGATGGAAGAGACTTTCAGAAGAAATCAAGTTTTAAGTTGTAATAACATTAATAATGGAGAAGGCAATGGCACCCCACTCTTGCCTGGAAAATCCCATGGACAGAGGAGCCTGGTGGGCTACAGTCCATGGGGTCACTAAGAGTCGGACACGGACGACTTCACTTTCACTTTTCACTTTCATGCATTGGAGAAGGAAATGGCAACCCACTCCAGTGTTCTTGACTGGAGGATCCCAGGGACTGGGGAGCCGGGTGGGCTGCCGTCTATGGGGTCGCACAGAGTCGGACATGACTGAAGTGACTTAGCAGCAGCAGCATTAATAACATTTTTCCTGATTTTTGAACAATGGGTCCCACATTTTTGTTTTACACTGAACTCTACAAATTATGTAGTCAACCCTATGGCTCTTTCTTGAGATCTACCTGAATAATCAGTTAAAAAAATGTATATCTTAACAGAACATGTTTGGTCTAGTAGGAGCTTGCTTTCCAGCATGGCTTACGTCACCCATCCCAGTTATCCTATTTCTTGTCATCAGGTATTTCTGTTGGTAAAGACAGCATTGTACCCCAACCCCTACTCTTAGGCATTATAAATTACAGTGTCTCTTGTTAACAGAACCATAGGGAGATCTCCTTGACTTGAGCAGCAATAGACTAAATTTCTTAATGGTTTCTACAAGTAAACAAAATATAACCTTAGAAAGAGACAAAAGGAAAGGCCCAGCCCACCACTGCTTTTCAATTGAATATATTTGGCATATAATATTGTATAAGTTTAAAGTATATGATGTGTTATTTTATTTATATGTTGTATTATGTTTGCTGTTGTAGCAATATTTAGTACCTCTAACACAAATATCCTTTCTTCCAGTCCACCATCCTTAACACTTGTGATTAATTCCACCACCTTCCCCCCCTCAGCATATAGGGGCCTACATATTTAGCTCTGGTGGTTTAGTTGTGAAGTTGTATCCAACTCTTCTGACTCCATGGACTGTAGCCCACCAGGCTCCTCTGTCCATGGGATTTCCTAGGCAAGAATACTGGAGTGGGTTGCCACTTCCTTCTCCAGGGGATCTTCCCAATGCAGGGATCAAACTCGAGTCTCCTGCATTGCAGGCAGATTCTTTACCAACTGAGCCACCAGGAGAATTTCACTAAAAACAATCAAGGTTACCTAACAAAGTTCATGCTTCTAGCATCCTGCCTCCAAGATGTTCAAGAAATACTACCTGTATTAGTCAAGATTTTGTTCAACTGCAAGTGACAGAAAGAAAGAAAGAAAGAAAGAAAGAAAGAAAGAAAGAAGTCGCTCAGTCATGTCTGACTCTTTGCGACCCCATGGACTGCAGCCTACCAGGCTCCTCCATCCATGGGATTCTCCAGGCAAGAATACTGGAGTGGGTCGCCTTTTCCAGCTCCCCCAAATAGTGACAATAGCAAGTTCTTTTCTCTTTAATTTGTAAGTCTGAAAGTAGGACTTACAAATTGGAGAGAAAGTGAGAGTCTCCCTGGTTCCTTCTATTTTGTTGCTCTGCAAGCTACAACCTCCATCCCAAGGATACCATGAGATTCAAGATGTCAGTAGGCATCTATCTAGCTTATCTGCAGAACAGCAGGAATACTCAAAAGGAAAAAGGGAATGCCCTCTTTCTTTAGGAAACTTCTAGAAATTGAACACAAAACTTCCACTTACATCCTGCTAAACTGAATTTAGACAAGCAGCTACATAAGGTGCAAAAGAGGCTGGAAAATGTAGTACTACATTCTAAGCTAAAAATATAGGGTTTTGTTTCTAAGAAAAGTTAGGAGAATGGAAGTTATGGGAAACCATCACTGTGCCATATTTTCAAGCCACTCATAACCTTTCTGAAAAGAGTGCCTAATACATAACATTAATGGTAATTAATGGATGCTATTCACTTGGTTCATAAATAGTGAATATTTAAATGTATAAAGCTGCCTAATTTCTCTAATGCCTATTCATTTTGGTTAGTAACTCAGAAGCAGAGAAAAAAAGAATATAATTCAACTGTAATCAATTTAAAAAATCATCACACTATGTTGTATGTTTTAGAAACCAGATATATTTTCTAATATCACATATCTTTAAAGTGAATTGTATCTGAAAATTTTAGACAAATCATGTGCACAGATAGCTTTTTTTAAGGGAGCTTTCCAGAAGACTGACTTATGACACAAATTCAGAAAATCTGCTCTGGGCTCCAGAATCAGAATTTTCAGCAGGTGCCTGGGTAATTATCGTGAGAAACACAACCACAAAACATAGTGGATTGGAATATGTTTACCTGTAGCTTACTCCCAGGAAGCCCAGCACAGGACACGATCTTTAAAAGTTATGAAGTGCAGAATATCATCTTTCTTCCTATACCTCTCATAAGTTACTGCTAACTCCAGGCCCTTGTTTTTGGAGTTTCCTCTCTGTTAGCTAGGTCCTCCCTGGTGGCTCAGGCAGTACAGAGCCTGCCTGCAATGTGGGAGAGTCAAGTTCAGTCCCTGGGTCAGGAAGATGCCCTGGAGAAGGAAATGGCAACCCGCTCCAGGATTCTTGGTTGGAGAATTCCACAGACAGAAGAGCCCGGTAGGCTACAGTCCATGGCATCACAAAGAGTCAGACAAGACTGAGTGATTAACACTTTCCCTGTGAGCTACTACTTCATATTTTTGCTTGTTTCCGGATTCTTTCCCAAATAACACTCTGAAGATCACCGCAGCACAAGAAAAGAAGCATGAGAAGCCTTAATGAACCACCTGGCGAACTTCTGGGTTGGCAAACCAAAAGTGAGAAGGAAATGGAAGCTGTTTGCCAATTCATTCATTCATTTGACCACTAGATTGGTGAAACAAATTTCATTACTCAGTGTGTTACTAGGACAGCTAATAAACATGTATCATAACGTAGTACTTGTGCAATGTTTCACTTCCAATAGAATATACTAAGAAATAATTATAGTTTAAATGTTGATTTTGTCTTATGATTCAATGTTTCCTAAAGTGTGCTGCTGCTGCTAAGTCACTTCAGTCATGTCTGATTCTGTGCGACCCCACAGACGGCAGCCCACCAGGCTCCCCCGTCCCTGGGATTCTCCAGGCAAGAACACTGGAGTGGGTTGCCATTTCCTTCTCCAATGCATGAAAGTGAAAAGTGAAAGTGAAGTTGCTCAGTCGTGTCCGACTTAGCGACCACATGGACTGCGCCCACCAGGCTCCTCTGTCCATGGGATTTGCCAGGCAAGAGTACTGGAGTGGGGTGCCATTGCCTTCTCCAAAGTGTGCTACACATAACTTGTATTGCTACACATATCTTATATTGTTTCTCAGTCAGTAAGTTGTATCTGACTTTTTGAGACCCCATGAACTGCAGCATGCCAGACTTCCTTGTCCTTCACTATCTCCCAGAGTTTGTTCAAACTCATGTCCATTCAATCAGTGATGCCATCCAAATATCTCAGCCTCTGTTGCCCTCTTCTCTTGCCCTCAATCGTTCCCAACATCAGGGTCTTTTTCAATGAGTCAGCTCTTCACATCAGGTGGCCAAAGTACTGGAGCTTCAGCTTTAGCACCAGCCCTTCCCATGAATATTCAGGGTTGATTTCTTTTAGGATGGACTGGTTGGATCTCCTTGCAGTCCCAGGGACTCTCGAGGGTCTTTTCCAACACCACAGTTCAAAAGCATCAGTTCTTTGGTGCTCAGTCTTCGTTATAGTGCAACTCTCACATCCATACATGATTACTGAAAAAAACCATAGCTTTGACTATGTGGACTTTTTCAGCAAGGTGATATCTCTGCTTTTTAATACACATCTAGGTTTGTCATAGCTTTTCTTCCCAGAAGCAAGCATCTTTTACTTTCATGCTGGCAGTCACTGTCTGCAGTGATTTTGGAGCCCAAGAAAGTGAAATCTGACACTGTTTCCACATTTTCCCCATCTATTTGCCATCAATTGGTAGACCAGATGCCATGATCTTTGTTTTATGAAGCTGAGTTTTAAGCCTGCTTTTTTTACTCTCCTCTTTCACCGTCATCAAAAGGCTCTTTAGTCCCTCTTCACTTTCTGCCGTTAAAGTGGCATCATCTGTATATCTGAGGTTGTTGACATTTCTCCTGGAATCTTGATTCCAGCTTGTGATTCATCCAGCTCAGCATTTTGGGTGATGTACTCTGCATAGAAGTTAATTAAGCAAGGTGATAATATACAGCCTTGATGTACTCCTTTTTAATTTGGAACCAGTCCATTGTTCCATGTCTAGTTCTCACTATTGCTTCTTGTCCTGCATACATGTTTCTCAGGAGGCAGGGAATGTGGTCTTGTATTCTCATTTCATGAAGAATTTTCCACAGTTTATTGTGATCTACACAGTCAAAGGCTTTATTGTTGTCAATGAAGCAGAAATAGATGTTTTTTGGGAGTTCCCTTGCTTTTTCTATGATCCAGCATATGCTGGCAATTTGGTCTCTGGTTCCTCTGCCTTTTCTAAATCCAGCCTTTTATCTGGAAGTTCTTAGTACATGTATTGCTGAAGCCTAGCTTGAAGGATTTTGAGCATAATCTTGCTGGCATGTGAAATGAGTGCAACTGTATGGTAATTTGAACATTCACATCTTATATCCAGGAGGCAATTTTAAGTTGTACTTTTGACAATTTTAAATTTGAATAGCTTCATGTTTATTTTTACCTTGCATTTATGACAAATTGCTATGAATTTCTATTAGTAACATAAAGCTTTTTTTCACAATAGTTTTTAAGTAGAAATGAAGTATTTAATGAAGACTACTGAGAGTGTTTAACCAAAATTAAGATCAAATTCTAAGCCTAAGAGTTAAATGAATTTATCAGTTAATATCTCTAATCCTGTTTCTTCATGTATTAAAATGGAAATAATAAAAACAAGATCAGAGGATTATTGTTTTAAATGAAATATTTCATGTATATAATGTCTTCAGTATTGATAACAGTTATTATTATTGTTATTAATGTGAATAAAATTTTCATGTGCATTATCTTGATGTTTAATGTGAAATCTGCCTAGACATTGAAAGAGGATTACCAGGGATTGCATAGAAAAACTGGCTTCTTAAAAGATGGTTTATGAAATGTCCATTAATGGGGTATTTGTTAAGTAAATTTTTATGCATCCAGAAATGATCATCTTGCACACAGGTGCGCTTTGGCCAAAGTGTTTCATGTGAAAGAGTGAAACCATCACATTCCTGAGGACATTATGGACAAGAGGCACCAGTAAGCCCTGGCCTGCCATCCTCCAGACTTTACTGTGAAAAAAAGTGAAAAAGCTTCTCTTTTTGAGCTATAGCTGACTTTGAGTTTCCATTTTTTCTAAGCTGAAGATACTCAAAACCTATACAATAGGCGATTACAATAGATCATGGTAAGCAGCACTGGTTACACAGAGGAGTCCCCTACCCCTATCTTGGGGGATTTAGAGGAAGCTTCTGGGGAGGTCATAAGTAAGAAACAAGATAGGTTCAGGTATGCTTATGTGGATCCAATTCTTACATACATTAAGTAGAAGAGAGAGGGGGAGCAAGGTATAGAAGAACAATGTTTTAATAAATTATCAATGTACAAAAAGATGTGTATATGTGTATGTATATATAGCATAATGATTTATCTAATATATTATGTATAACAACATGAAGACAATATATCTCCATATCCAAAAAATACACACTGCTATATATAAAATAAACAAGTACCTATTGTATAGCATACAGAACTATTTTCAAGATCTTGTAATAACCTACAATGAAAAATCTGAAAAAAAAACTATAGAGAAAGAGGAAAATAAAGGAATAGCTGGAGTCTAGGTGAAGGGGGCACTCTAAGGACTTAAAAAGACTTAATAGAGGAATTGAAGGTTGAGTATATTTTTGAAAGGTAAGGGTGGCAGACTGAAAAAAGGAATAAGTAACCAGGACAGAAGAAGGAACTATACACAGCCACAGATACAGAAAAACCTGATTTGGTGAGCATGACCTCTTTGTAGAACCATAGACACCTCAGTATGGCTCAAGCATGAAGTACACACTAGAGGATGGCAGTTTTTTGAGTCTAGACAGGTTGGTGCCAGATCACAGAGAAGCTTAATGTCACACTAAGAGATGGGGTAATGGGGTGCCTCTAGACAATGTCAAGAAAGGCACCCCTTTGTGCCTTTCAGGATTGTGGTCTTGAAAGATCGCTTTGACGACAGCGTGGAGGATGGTTCGTTGTGTGAAACAAGAGGTTATTACTATGGTCTAAGTAGAATTGCCAGAGAAGGAATGGCACCCCACTCCAGTACTCTTGCCTGGAAAATCCCATGGATGGAGGAGCCTGGTGGGCTGCAGTCCATGGCGTCGCTAGGAGTCGGACATGACTGACTGACTTCACTTTCACTTTTCACTTTCATGCACTGGAGAAGGAAATGGCAACCCACTCCAGTGTTCTTGCCTGGAGAATCCCAGGGACGGGGGAGCCTGGTGGGCTGCCATCTCTGGGGTTGCACAGTCAGACACGACTGAAGCGACTTAGCAGGAGCAGCAGCAGCAGAGTAGAAATGTGGAAAAACCCTAAGGAAAGGCAATTGCAGCAGGAAGGAAAGGCAATTGCAGCTGGATGGAAAGGAGGAAGCATGGAGAAGCATTTGGCAATTACTGGAAGTAGAGGGAGACTGAGATGCCACGGCTGACTTCAAAAGACGGCCAAGAGGCATATGAAAAGATACTCAACATTGCTAATTATTAGAGAAATGCAAATCAAAACCACAATGAAATGTCACCTCATACTGGTCAGAATCAAAAATGTCAATAAACAGTAAATGCTGGAGAGAGTGTAGAGAAAAGGGAACCCTCCTACCCTGTTGATTGGAATGTAAATAGGTTTAGCGGCTGTGGAGAACACTATGCAGATTCCTTAAGAAACTAAAAATGGAGCTCCCATATGATCCAGCAATCCCGGTCCTGGGCGTATGACCAGAGAAAAACATGGTTTGAAATGATACATGAACCCTAGTGTTCATTACAGAGCTGTTAACAATAGTGAAGACACGTAGGCGACCTTAATATCCACTGATAGATGATGGATAAAGAAGATGAGGTATGTGTGTGTGTGTATATACACACACATGATGGAATATCACTCAGCCATTATAAAGAATAAAATAATGCCATTTGCAACAACATGGATGGACCTGGAGATTATCAAACTAAGACAGACAGAGAAAGACAAATATCACATGTTAGCACTTATATGCAGAATCTAAAAAAACATGAAATGAACTTGTTCATGTACAAAACAGAACAGATTTACAGACTTAAGGAAAGAACTATGTTTGTGAGGGGGAAATGGTTGAGGGGAGGGATAGGTTGGGAGTTTAGGATTGACATATATATTTAAAATAGATAACCAACAAGGATTTACTGTATAGCACATGAAATGCTGCTCAATATTCTATGATAATCTAAATGGGAAAAGAATGTGAAAAAGAACAGATTCATGTATATATATATAAGTGAGTCACTTTGCTGTATACCAGAAACTAATACAACACTGTTAAACTGTGCTACAATATAAAATACAAAAAAAAAAAAAAAAAAAAGAAACCATCTAAGTGGTAGTTGTAGAGATGATGGATACAATTTGGAACTTAGCGTATTTGAGAGCTTAAGGTATATCCAAATGGCCATGAACTATGTGGGCCTAAGGGTCTAATACTTGGGGGAGACAGAGGTATGAGCTTGCTGCCTTCGAGTCTTAGGACCACCTCACATGAACAATGTGGAGATTTCTTTAAAAACTAGGGGTAAAACTACCATGTGTGCGTGCTAAGTTGCTTCAGTAATGGCTGATTATTTGTGATCTTGTGGACCTTGGCTCTAGGGGTAAGGAACCTGCCTGCCAGTGCAGAGGATGGAAGAGATGAAGGTCTGATCCCTGGGTTGGGAAGATCCCGTGCAGGAGGTCAAGGCAACTCACTCCAGTATTCTTGCCCGGAGAATCCCATGGACAGAGGAGCCTGGTGGGCCACAGTTCGTAGGGTTGTACAGTCAGGCCCGAGTAAAGCGACTGAGTATGCACACCCGGACCATGGCCCACAAGCTCCTCCGTGACTCCATGGCGTAGCCCCCTAGGCTCCCCCATGCATGGGATTCCCCAGGCACGGATACTGGAGTGGGTTGGCACGCCCTGCTCCAGGCGATCTTCTTAATTGAGGGATTGAACCCACATCTCTTGCATCTCCTGCATTGGCAGAGGGGTTATTACCACTAGTGCCACCTGGGAAGCCCAAAACTACCCTATGACCCACAATTCTACTATCAGGCATATACCCTGAGAAAACCATAACTGAAAAAGACTCTGAAGTACCCCAGTGTTCATTGTAGCACTGTTTATAATAGCTAGGACATGGCAGCAACCTAGACGTCCATCAACAGATGAATGGATAAAGTTGTGGTTACATATATACAATGGGATAATATTCAGCCATAAAAGGAAAGCATTTGAGTCAGTTTTAGTGAGGCGAATGAACCTAGAGCCTGTTATACAGAGTAAAGTAAGTCAGAAAAACAAATATCATATATTAACACACACACACACACACACACACACACACACATATATATGGAATCTAGAAAAATGGTACTGATGAAATTATTTGCAGGGCCAGAATAGAGACTCAGACATAGAGGACAGACTTATGGACATAGTAGGGGAAGGAGAGGGTGGTATGAATTGAGAGAGTAGCATTGAAACGTATACCTTACCCTGTGTAAAATAGCTAATCGGAAGTTGCTGTATAGCTTAGGGAGCTCAGCCCAGTGCTCCGTGACAATGTAGAGGGCTGGGATGGGAAGGAGTTTGAAGAGGGAGGGGAATGTGTACACCTATGGCTGATTCATGTTGATGTATGGCAGAAAGCAACACAGCATTGTAAAATAATTATCCTCCAATTAAAAATAATTAATTTTAAAAAAGATCACCTCACATTATTACATTTCAGTAAAAGCCTGTCTGATAAAGTGTCATTAATAGTAAATAAATATAAATGTGAAAATGACCTTTTATTTTGGTCGTGTGGCTTATCTCCAAGTTGCTTGCATCACACTTCATCTTTACAAAGGGGCTCTGGTCTAACTGCTTGAAAAGCACTCATAATAGCTCTAATTCGGGGCGCCTCTGTTTCACATTGATTAGTGGTCCAAATTCTCCCATCTGACCAAGATGTCACAGCTTACTCTGAAAGTTATGCCAGAAAAAGTCCTGAAACATAATTCCTATTCTGAGAGTGAGATGAGTCAGTTTGAATAGCGTACCAAAATGAAAGAAATCCGCAATGCAGAGCAAATCAGTCTTTTTGGTATCCTGGTTATTGAATTACAGAAACTCTTGATTTTGCAGTTCTTAAAGAGAAGAATGTTTTTAAAGCAACAGTAAAATCTAGAAGACTTTTTGACAGGCTAGATACATTACAGTGGGGAAGCAGAATGGCTTGCCTATGAAAGCTTACAATTCTGCTTGGCTTTGCCTGGTGTTGAAAGTGACCAAAACTAATCGGGTCCAGAAGAGCATTCAGTAAAGCTGCTTTTCTGACTTTCTGTCTCTGCCCTTCCTGCTTCTGCTGCAGAGCAGATTGCAAGAGACTGGTGCCAACTCTACATCGCTTAATAATAATTCTCATTAGCATGCTGTCTTGGATGTGTATCACAGAGCAAAATTTAGCTCCTCCTCGGTGCAAATCAAGAGAAGAGTCATGAAATTCTCAGAGTGTGCAAAGGTTGATAGAGCTCAGAAGAGGGGACACCACTGGATGGCCATAGAATCTTTCTCTATCCAACACAGAGGGGGAAACCCAAAAAAAAAAAAGGAAAGTTTAATATCAAACTGGGAACCTTGTGTTCTCTCTGCTTCTTTACTTGGAGACCCTGAGATTTTAGTTGCTTGTGGTTTCCCACCACACAGTCTGATAAATTCCAAAATCCGCAGCCAGCCTGAGCCAGTGCCACTGTGGAGTGGATGCTATTAGCTCTGGTCTCTGCATTTGACCACATGGACAACGGCCGCGTGTACCTGCAGCTCCACGACTTTTCTGAGGTCATTTGCATTAGCTTTCATTCGGAAAGTGATCGGGATGCTGTTTCCTCTCCTGCAGACGCCTGGGTGACTGGATGACACTCTGTGGAAACACGCACAACCTTGCACGTTCACAGCCTATTTATCAGGGGCCATATTTCCCACAAAGGCTTTCACATGCCATCTGCTGTCACATGACACCACGTGCCAGGTCCTTACACGAGACAGATCTGATCACCCAGTTTCTCCCTCCTCCTTTAAAAACAGCAAATTGAACAAGCACTAAGTAGGTTTCACACTAAAGGAATTATGTGCATATCAAATGTAGCGAGTTAAAAGGGAATTTTTATTGTAATTGCCTGCTGAAAAATGGCAATCACCCACCCTTATGAAAAATTTAGAGAAGTTATCAGACTTTGTGGCTGGCAGCAAAAAAAAAAAATTCACAAGCAAATTTTGTGAATTTACTTGCCAACAGAATAACAACAACAAAAGATTTCGAAGGGGAGTCCAAGGCAATTTATGCTTCCCTATTTTTTTTGTTCTCCTGCTGGAATACAATTTCTCTTGTCTGATCGCACGCTGAATCCAGTGGTAGGGAAATGCCACACTATGAAAGGGTGACAGAATGCAAACAGGAGAAGAGAACTACAGTGTCCCAGAAAACCAGTGAATCAGTATATCCTGCCAGGTCGCACCCATGAAGGATGGCACAGTCTTTGCTAATTTAAAAGAAATATAATTTTGGGGAAATAGCCAAAAATAATAATAATAAAATAAAAGCTCTCTGGCTCTTCTTTCTCTCTTCTCTTTCCTGACCTATGACACACTCTGGAATGTTTCACAGTCTCACATTTTCATGTATTATTCTGATGCTGTCTGTAGGGAGCCTAGAACTGGCTGCCGGGGAGACAGTCTGTAATTGAAAGTTCTTTCAAGAGAAAGACTTCTATCAGGCCTGCCAAGGGAATAGGAGCTCCACCTGCTGACTTTTTTATGTTTGCCGACTCTGAAAGAATGCAAAACATCAAGAAATCGAATGGCAGTTATTTCTTTTATAATTTCTCAGTGGAAATATAGTTTTCAAAATTATTGATAAGATGTACCCATCTAGCCAGGGCTTTCAAGATGAAATCGCAATCCATAGCTTGTTTTAAGGGTGGGGATTATGTTGGGTTTCTCTGAGCTGGTCTAAATAATTACTTTAATCCATCACAACATATAAATTCATAAGTTGTTGTCACCCTGGCTCTTAGGGAGTGCTTGACTTTTTAAACTCTGCATCTCTCAGCCATAAATTTAGCTACACTATTGGTCCATGTGCCTATTGGTTTAAGAGGCTGCAGTCTCATATTACAGATAGTTTGGGGGAAATGGTAGACATTTTCGATCTAAGGAATAAAGAATAAATCCTAGTGAAAAAAAAAAAAACAACATTGTATTTGCAAGAACACAGACATGATGTGACTGTTTGTTGCCTGCATTTCAGAGAGATTTGCAGCTATGTAATACCCATGTAGAACCACAAGCTGTTCACTTGTCTTTTCCTCAGTGAATACTGCCATGAGAAAACGTGGCATGCACTACAAGTATGCTGGGTTGCTTAGCTGCCTTGATGATGAGATCCTTGAAGGCAGGCACATCTGCTTGCTCCTTACAATCTCAGGGTTGTGGGTTTCATTTCTTATCTAGATTTTTGCTCATTAACCAAGGATAAGCTAATTAGTTGCTGGATTCAACCAAAACAAAATGAATGCTGTATTGATAGCTTGGGTTTTGTGCTTAGAAAGCCATCTTGTATGTTCTTATGTGTGAGTATTGCAAATCCTTTTCTGTACTCATGTGAGCCACTGGAAGTGGCAGTGTGACCCATACTCATGTGTCCTCTCAGGCCCTATATCAGAGAGCCAGACGGTTCCTGAGGCAGTCTTCAGTTCAGTTCAGTTCAGTTGCTCAGTCGTGTCTGACTCTTTGCCACCCCATGAATGGCAGCACGCCAGGCCTCCCTGTCCATCACCAACTCCCGGAGTCCACTCAGACTCATGTCCATCAAGTCGGTGATGCCATCCAGCCATCTCATCCTCGGTCATCCCCTTCTCCTCCTGCCCCCGATCCCTCCCAGCATCAGAGTCTTTTCCAATGAGTCAACTCTTTGTTTGAGGTGGCTGAAATACTGGAGTTTCAGCTTTAGCATCATTCTTTCCAAAGAAATCCCAGGGCTGATCTCCTTCAGAATGGACTGGTTGGATCTCCTTGCAGTCCAAGGGACTCTCAAGAGTCTTCTCCAACACCACAGTTCAAAAGCATCAATTCTTCAGTGCTCAGCCTTCTTCACAGTCCAACTCTCACATCCGTACATGACCTCAGGAAAAACCATAGCCTTGACTAGACAGACCTTTGTTGGCAAAGTCATGTCTCTACTTTTGAATATGCTATCTAGGTTGGTCATAACTTTTCTTCCAAGGAGTAAGCCAGTTGGCTTTTGTCTTCCTAACTCTCTTTTCCATGACCCTTACTCTGAAAATACACTCTGCACCCCAAGAACTGTCATCTACTCTTTCTTCAAGGGTGGTCACATGACCCAGGCCAGGCCCCATACTCCTGGCCCAATCAGAGGTCTTCCCTGGGATTAACACATGGAGAGTAGGAGGAAGATGCTATCTGCTCTCTCAGGAGCTGCTGGGCTGTGGCTGATTGTGGCTGTGTTCTCTGCCATGTGGTGACAATCCAGCTAAACTGGAAAATGCAATCCAGTCCCCAAAGCAAAGTCAAGACTGATGGAGATGAGAGCTGTAGCCGGAGAATGAAAGCTCCAGGAGGATCCACAAGGCTCGGGTCCCTACCGCCTATTTGTGGGAGCTACACTCATCATTTCCCTCTGAATCCCATTTCTGGGTTACATCATTTGAGATGGGTTTTTGTTATTTGTAACCCAAAGAGGCCTAACTACCATAACTCCATACAAGAGAAGTGAGAGTGATGCTGCTCCTGCTGCTGCTAAGTTGCTTCAGTCGTGTCCGACTCTGTGCGACCCCAGAGACGGCAGCATGATGAGGCAGACAATTAAATACTTATGGGGAAGTGAAGAGACCTCATTTTCTCTATGGAGACTAGAATTACAAAGGATGGAGGAAGAGAAACAGAAAACATTCTCAAGAGTAATAGGTAACAACAAAAACCAGCATTTGTGTAGGGCTCTACAGTTTTCAAAGGACTTTCACGATCATTTTCTCATTTGGCCCTCATAATAATTCTGTGAAGCAGAGGAAATATAGTGTATAATATATACATCTACAAACATAACAGAATGGCAAGTGGAAGTCTTTCTGGTAGTTCTGGAATATAGTGAAGGCCTATTGCTGAGCACAAAAGACCCTGAAGTGTTTTACATTCTGAGTCCTGAGGACTTTTGTGAGGGGCGGTCTCTCTCTTCACAAGTTTACTGGAAGGCCAGTTCAGAGAATCAAAACCTCGCATCGAGGGAGAGCCAAGAGCACCAGCAGTGAATATGGGCATTTGTAAGAAGTGGAGGTTGGCATAGCTTTGCCTAGTTGGACATCAGAAGTCCTGCCTTTCTGTCTCTAGATAGAGCACAGAAAATGAAGAGAGAGAGAGAAAATGAAGTGGGGAAGCAATGCTTAGTAAGGTTACTTTCCAAGGCCATAAACCAAGGTTGTAGCTGAAATGAGGTTTGAATATAAACAACCGATGCTCACACTTTGTTGTACAGCAGCAGCACAGAGGATTCATGCGACATGGGGAGAGACTTGTTATAACAGACTGCTTGATCCTAGAATCTCTGATTCAAGGAGTTTGGGGAAGGGGCCAGGACTGTATTTTTCTTGCAGGCATGCTGCACAGCTTGTCAGATCTTAGTCCCCAACCAGGGATCAGGCCTAGGCCCCCCTGAGGTGGAAGTGTGGAGTCCAAACCACTGGACTACCAGGGAATTCCCCAAGACTGCATTTTAACAAGTTTCCAGGTGGTGCTGATGCTCCTGGTCCAGGAGCATCAACTTGGAGAGAACCATTGATCTAGAGCCCCTCATTCTGGACCTCTTACATCCCCCTACATTGCACCCCTTTAACAACATGCCAAAGAGCCTTCATTCCCTGTCATGTATTACTGACATCTCATCCATATTCTGAAGTACGATTTTTCCAAGAAATAGCATTTCATGTCACATATAAGCTTTTAGTATGTGTGTATGTGTTCCTTACTCAGTTGTGTCTGACTCTCTGTGATCCCATGGACTGTAGCTCTCCAGGCTCCTCTGTCCATGGAAATCTCCAGAAAAGAATACTGGAGTGGGTTGCCATGCCCTTTTCCAGGGGATCTTCCTAACCCAGGGATCGAACTCAGGTATCCCGCATTGCAGGCAACTTCTTTACCATTTGAGCCACCTGGGAAGCCACTTCTGGTATACCTTTGCAATTTTTGTACTGTTTAACAAATGCCACTCTGGATACGAGAGACAAAAGCTGAGTAGAAATAAAAATTCTAAAGTCTGAAGTCCATGATACTTTGAAGTGTATCTTATTTAAGAATAGAGTGTGGTTTAGGAGCCGGGCTGAACAGTAGCAGTATATATGGGAAATGGTAGGCTTTGCACATGAAATGTACATCAGGAGAAAAAATAAAGCAGAAAATAAACAAGATGAACTCAAAATACTGTAGCAAATGTTGGGCTGAAACACTGCCAGGTGTGGAGGTGTAGAAAAATGAACACACATTTTGGTGGCAAGGCAAAAACTGTCTAGATCCTTTTGCAGAAGTTTCTGAAAACTGTAACTTTGGCATGGCGCTATGAGTAGAGCTACTGGATTTATCACGTAGGCAAGCCAGCACTGTCCTGTGAAAACTGCCCTGTCCAGTCTTGAACTGCATAACTCCTCTAAATCATCACCTCCACATATGCCAAAGAATGGAACACTGAGAAATGAGTTCTGAGATTTTTTTCTATACAATAAAAATATACCAGAATGTGGAACTCTCAATAAATGCTAACTAGCTCCTACTCTCTTAAAGTAATATTCCTACAAAGGACTCAAAATGATATTTTTTTAGTATAGGAGAATATGTATACATAGATATCTATAAATGTATTTTTCTTTAAAACATTTTATGAAGTTTAGTTTATGACAAATTCCAAAAATTATAACTTCTGGTCAGTATTGATGGCAGAGGAAGAGTCTGAGGTGAGAGATGCCAGCACACTGTGTATGGTCGTGACCACCGACCTTAAACTAATGACCTCTCAAATTTTTTTTACCTTAGAAAATGGTTGACAAAGGCAGTGGTGGAGGTAGGTCCCCTTGAAAACATCTGTCCTGCAAAAAGTCAGTTAAGTGTTATATCCATAATCTAGCGATTGCTACCCTGGGATGTACTCATATTGGCCTGGAACTTCTGATTATTGAACTCAAGGGTGCTCAGGAACAATGAAAAGGCAGAGGACAGGGCATTTTCCCAGAGGTGCTTCACCCCCTCACTGACTGAGGTCAAGACCAAACCTTATACAGAAGTAGAGGAAAAAACCCCTGACTCAATGACCTATCTTTGTGTCTCCTAGTTCTATATGGGCAGTAGATTTCCAAACACTGGATCATTGTTTGGAAGGAAAATAGAAAAAGAACTATGGGATGCTGAGACCATGAGGGAAGGAAGCATGAGAAATTTGGGTACTGCTGACAGAGTTTAGAAATACCTTGAGTTCAACCTTAAGTCTTCTCCTTCAGCAATGTCATCTGACTAGGTTTAAATGTAATCCAAATAGGTTTTCACTCTTGCAAGCATAATAATAATACTAAGAGTGTGTGTGTGTGTGTATACAACCAGACATAGCCACATACTCTTGTATGATATCACCAGATGATTTATTTATAATAAACAAAATATCTATGTGCAGACTCTTAGTAACTTCTAAGCATTGCTACAGTGTTCAGAAGGAGGTATTATTTTAATCTGATAGATGAGAAAATTTAAGGGTAGGGGCTTATACACAATTTATAAATGAGTGACATGGAGATAATACAGATGCCAGAGCCCTGATGTTCCCAGTGTAAGTTAGTGCCTCTGTATCTTTGGGGAATTTTAATGGGATCTGGAAAGTGAAGATATTTCTTAGTAGTTAACATCTTGTGATGTATTTAGCAACAGCTATTTGAGAGCTGGGAGATGATGTAAATCTAGGATAAAGGAAGGAGAGAAAGCAAGGACAGAACTTAGGAATGACTATGGAGATAGCCCTATGACTATGGAGGAAGGAACCAATCAAATTAAACCAGCTTTTTAACCTGGTCTAGGACTGTCTCTACCCACTCCAGTGTTCTTGCCTGGAGAATCCCAGGGGTCGGGGAGCCTGGTGGGCTGCCATCTCTGGGGTCGCACAGAGTCAGACACGACTGAAGCAACTTAGCAGCAGCAGCAGCAGCAGCAGAACTGTCTCTGGCTATGCTATCTAGAGCAGATATTACTTAATCAATACTTAACCAACTCAGTACATCTTCTTCGAGTGCTTACTATATATTAAGCAGTATTCTTGGGTTTAAAAGACATGAGTGAGGGAGTGATAGTTGCTCAGTGGTGTCTGACTCTTTGCAACGCCATGGACCTTAGGCTGCCAGGCTCCTCTGTCCATGGAATTCTTCAGGCAAGAAAACTGGAGTGGATTGCCACTTCCTTCTCCAGGGGCTCTTCCCGATCCCGGGATTGAGCACGGGTCTCCTGCACTGCAGGCGGATTATTTACCATCTGAGCCACCAGGGATGCCTTTGTAAGAGTTCCTGCATTTACGGTGCTCATGCGACGGTTCTCAGACTATCACAATTAGAATCTTCAGAGAACTTGGGTAAAGGTCTGATGTCCGACACTCACCTCCAGCTATTTGGATTTTCTTCATCTCGGGTGAGGTCTGGGTATTACCTTTTGTTTACAACTTTCCTGGTTTTTTAACCTACAGTCAAAAGTACAAACCTGTCTAATGGCTGAGGTAAGTTTCCAGGGTTAGGGCAGGAATGGGTTACAGGTACACCGAGATAACATGCCCCTCAGCTTTTGTCGTGTCTGTACAAGTATCAGTTTCTGTGTCTGCTATGATGTATGAAAGGTTGGGAAACACTAAAATTGTTAGCAAATAAACCACGGGCACATATCACAGCATATGGGTAGGTATTTGTGTCCATGTGTCTCTACAGAGAGGTGGTGGAGGGAAATCTGAGCCATCATTTTAGCTAAGTGTTCCAAGCGGTCTTTTGCAGAAACTCCCTCAGTGGGGCATAAAACAAAATCAGAGAACCAAGCAGTCTTAGAAATCATCTTCTAGCCCAACTCCTTTGTCTCAGAAATTAAGGAAGCTGCTTCCAATTACAGAACAACCCGGGCTGGAGCCTAGCCATGGACCCCATTCTTTCAGACCCTTTCCAAATAGCTTAATGTAAATCACAACCCTAGATAGGGTAATTGCATAAAGTAAAAAATTAAATGTCTGCCCAAATCCTATTTATATTGAAGCCTCATCCTATGAGTACCTCACTTCTGCCTTTGTTCCACATACTGCATCCTAACTAAAGTGACAGGCCAAGAGACAGATGCTCAAGTAGAAGGGTCTCCAGAGAGGCTCATGATTTCCTTAAGCCCCACAAGAAAAAAAAAAAAAAAAAGAATGTCACACAAAGCTTTCCCCAGGTAGGGAAAATGCCAAGTTCCTGCCAAGCCTTCTTCCCTCTCCCTGGGTTGCCTCTCCAGTCCCTCTGCCAGCTGCTGTTCTCATTGCTATCATTATTTCTGTTTCTCGGAGGAGAGCAGAATGCTGCCAGCCTGCTTCTGTCCTCCTCAAACTCTCTCATCTCACTGTTTTCTACAGAACCTTCCGTCAGCCCATTTCTTTCTCTAGCTTTTACATGATTCCTCTTTTTCCCTGAGGTCTTAACTATCACGTCACTCACTTCCTGCCACTGTAGCTATTGCTGCTCTACTCTCAGCTGGGCTTTTTGACTTTAAGCACCACCATTTCCAGGGGAAGTTCTGGCTGTCCTAATTGTAAAATTCTGAACACTGGTCCTCCATCCTCAATTATGTTCCGTGGATCTCTGTACAGTGTGTCCAGAGCCTGTATGGGTGGAACGCTAACGCTCTGTCTCAGGTATATTTGCAACCGCCAGCCCCTGGGCTTCTGCTCCCAGGATCGAGCACGCTGCCCTTTCTGTTCACTTTAATACCCTTCCTCACAGTGTATTCTTCCACTTAGAGTATTTTTAGCTTTTTAAGAGTTACCTCAAACTGTTTGACTGCTACCATCTTTCATAGCTGCTGAGTCTATGAATTTGGGGATCAATCATCTTAAGTTTAAATGCCAATTGTGTCACATATTGGATGTGTGACTTTGGGCAAATCATTGACTTTTGAGGCTTTGTAAATGGGGACAATAATGGTACCTACATCATAATGTTGGGAGGACTTACCCAGGACTTTTCCTTTTCTCTTTTTCTAGAATTCAGACACCAAGATGAAATAGTTTCAACCACATAGATGAGGGCAATGCCCTAGGAGGTCCTTAAGTGGGATAGCACACATGAAGTGCACAGCACAGTATTTGGCACAAAGTAACTGCTCAGTAGCATCTTCTGTTGTTATTATTAGACTGTCTAATTATTATTATTATTACTCAATCAATGATCTGTCTAAAGATTATGATCTGTGTAAACTACTTATGAGTTAAGAAAATCACAGATATCCAGACTCTCATCACTCATATGATTGATGTCAATTAACTGAGAGAAGTTTTGTCATTAACTGTAAGTTTCACATCAAAGTTGCACATTTGCTGCTACTCAATGCAGCTTGGTAACCTTTAACTTGTTCATTCTCTTCTCTATGCCTTCACAGGCTATTTCTTAGTTTTATGGTTAATACATCTAAGTTTATACACCACCAGATTTCCATGAATAATTCTGTCATATACGCTCTATTCCCTAAAAATCACCATCCCTCAGAGAGCAAACTCACATTTCTTGGAACCATTATTATTTTCATAAAATATCTTAAAATTTTAACCCAAATATTACATACCATTTTAGTCATTGTATGGCTAAACTGCTGTGACAAAAAGATCCCAAGTACTGTCACCTAGAAATAGAAATGTATTTTCTGTGATGTAACAGACAAACATGGAACCATAGGTTTTCCATGACCCTGGGTTCTCTCTGCCTTGTTGTTCTACTGCCTTACAGAGTGTTGCCCCCATCTGCATGGTTGAAGCAATTTCACCTTGATGTCTAAATTCCAGAAGAATGAAAGTAAAAAGCTTAGGATAAGTGGTTCCATATTTAAGGAAGTGAACTTAATGAAGTTTCACACATCAGTAATACATCTATTGACCAAAACTAAATCACTACCTAGCTAGACCCACCTTTCCAAGAGGCTCACAACACAGTCCCTCTATTACTAAAAGGAAGAGGGAGAATAGATACTGTGGAGATTGAGGGGTTTCTGCCGTGTGTGTGTGTGTGTGTGTGTGTGTGTGTGTGCTGTCATGTCGAACTCTCTGAGACCTCCAGGGACTTTAGCCTGCCAGGCTCCTGTCCATGTAATTTTTCAGGCAAGAATATTGGAATGGGTTGCCATTTCCTCCTTCAAGGGATCTTCCCAAACCAGGGACCAAACCTATGTCTCTTTTGTCTCCTGCATTGGCAGGAGGACTCTTTACCACTGCACAGCCTGGGAAGCCCTCTGCCGTGTGCACACATGATTAAAAGCTCAACTAGCACAGAGGAGGGAATTATGAAGATAGCAGTCATCTTCCCTAACTTTTCTCATCATCAACACCACTCCTCTAAAGAAACCATTAGAAGAATCCCACTCACTTCCTAGCTACTTTGATGATTAAAGATATTACTTACAGATAAACAGGTATAGACTTTAAATAGTCCATCAAAATAGTATACATCTCTACATAATACCTTATTGATTTCCTCAAACATCTAATGTGGTTTCTTTTAGTTTCTTCTTACTGAGGACAACTAAAGAAGTTGGATGAACTACAAATAGCATCTTTTTGAAGCATCATAGAATTGCAAGATAGTAACAACAGACTGGTTCCAAACAGGAAAAAGGAGTACGTCAGGGCTGTATATTGTCACCCTGCTTATTTAACTTATATGCAGAGTACATCAAGAGAAATGCTGGGTTGGAAGAAGCACAAGCTGGAATCAAGATTGCTGGGAGAAATCTCAATAACCTCAGATATGCAGATGACACCACTCTTATGGCAGAAAGTGAAGAGGAACTAAAAAGCATCATGATGAAAGTGAAAGAGGAGAGTGAAAAAGTTGGCTTAAAGCTCAACATTCAGAAAACAAAGATCATGGCATCTGGTCCCATCACTTCATGGCAGATAGATGGGGAAACGGTGGAAACAGTGTCAGACTTTAATTTTGGGGGCTCCAAATCACTGCAGATGGTGACTGCAGCCATGAAATTAAAAGACGCTTACTCCTTGGAAGAAAAGTTATGACCAACCTAGATAGCATATTCAAAAGCAGAGACATTACTTTGCCAACAAAGGTCCATCTAGTCAAGGTTATGGTTTTTCCTGTGGTCATGTATGGATATGAGAGTTGGACTGTGAAGAAGGCTGAGTGCTGAAGAATTGATGCTTTTGAACTGTGGTGTTGGAGAAGACTCTTGAGAGTCCCCTGGACTGCAAGGAGATCCAACCAGTCCATTCTGAAAGAGATCAACCCTGGGATTTCTTTGGAAGGAATGATGCTAAAGCTGAAACTCCAGTACTTTGGCCACCTAATGCGAAGAGTTGACTCATTGGAAAAGACCCTGATGCTCGGAGGGATTGGGGACAGGAGGAGAAGGGGACGACAGAGGATGAGATGGCTGGATGGCATCACTGACTCGATGGATATGAATCTGAGTGGACTCCGGGAGGTGGTGATGGACAGGGAGGCTTGGTGTGCTGCAATTCATGCAGTTGCGAAGAGTCAGACACGACTGAGTGACTGAACTGAATTGAACGAAATTTGGGCTCAAGACATAGAAGACAACAAGAACCTAGAGGGATAAACCTAAACCTAAAAATGTTTTTCCCTAAGGGCTCTTGTCAAGTCTGGGGAAGTAGCTGCAAAGCTGGGCCACCCTTTTGGTGATGCTCCCAGGGATGAACACACAGAAGTTGAAGACTGAAGCCTGCCAGGAATAGAGATTTGATAAATCAAGCTTCCTTTGAGTTGAAAATCTGAAGGACCACACTCTCCATATGAAGACTAACTTTAAGTAGACCAGCCCTTTCATGGGTTTGCAGTCAGCTTTGCATCACTTAATGGTCAAGTAAACTCAAACTCTTATAGTATGTTAAGATATTCCTGGAATAATAACACCTACTGTTATTTGCAGAAGAAATGAATATCTTCTCTGGAGGAAGATCTCACCACATCAGGCCTTAAGATTTTCCCCAAATATTTGCAAAATATACCATCTAACATGTAATGGAAAATAAGTTTATAAGACAACAGGATGCAACGGATGAGGAACAGAAGAAAGAGAGACAACAGAAAGAAGACTCACAATTTGAGTTCTTAGAACTATCAGACATGGTTCATAAAATCATCATGCTTGCTATAATTATGATATAAAGTATAAGCTTAAAAACATCAGAAGTGAACTGGCGACCTTAAAATTTAACGTAGCCCATTAAAACCCCAAACTTTGAAAGATGTAATATTCAAAATTAAGATGGGTTTAAGGGAAAATTAAGTTTTGACATATTGAAAATATATAAATTGGAAGACAGGAAAATGAAAATATCCGGAATATAGCACAAAGAGATAAAATGAAGGAAGTCATAAAAGAAAAGGGAAGAGGTAAATGGGATAATCATGAGATATTCTAACCAAAAAAGGCTGGAATCAAAGGAATGGGACTGAGGTTAAATTTGAAGAAGTAATAGCTCTGAATTTTTCAAAAGCAATAAAGAAGGGCTTCCCTGGTGGCTCCGTGGCAAAGAATCTGCCTGCCAATGCAGGAGACATGGGTGCAATCCCTGATCCAAGAAGACCCCACATACAGTGGAGCAATTAAGCCCATGTGCCACAACTACTGAGCGTTTGCGATAGAGCTGGGGAGCCACAGCTACTTAGCCCAGAGCCCAGGTGCCACAACTATTGACGCCCGTGCACCTACGGCCTTTCTCCATAATAAGAGAAGCCACAGCAATGGGAAGCATTGCACCACATCAAAGAGAAGCCCCCACTTGCCACAAGAGAAAAGCCTACCAAGCAATGAAGACCCAGGGCAGCCAAAATAAATAATTGCAAAAGAAGAAAGACAAAAAGAAACAATTTCAAACACTCATTGAACCCTAAACAGAATAATCAAAATAAATCCACACCTAGACATTCTCATGAAACTATAGACAACCATAGATGAAGAGAAAATCTTAAGAGCATAAGAAAAAATGACTTTCAAAAGGAGAACAGTTACCTGAAAATTGACTTCTCTACAGTAACAAGGGAAGTCAGAAAGCAACAGAATATTTTCAATTAACATTAAAGTTCGATATGGTAAAAAAAGCTATTTGCAATTAAATCCCCTCAAAAAAACTGGAAAAGATTACAACTTGGAAGCTAGTAGAGACAAAAACTGGAATGTTAAAGAAAGGTAATTCAAATAGAACACTTAGAATAAGTAGCACAAAGTAAGACCACAGATTTAACTTAAATATCAGTAATTACACTGCATATAAAAGGACTAAGTATTCAGTTTGAATGAGAGATGTGCAGAATGGATTTAAAAATAAAACTCAACTATATACTGCTTAAAGAGACATATTTAAAATATAAGGATTTAAGAAGTTTGAGAATAAATGGGAAAAAAAGAAAGAGAAGTCAAGTAAATACTAACACAAAGAAATCAGCTTTGGTATCCTATAACAGAATAGACTTTAAAGTGAAAAGCATTAGCATAGATTTTATAGCAAAAGGATAAAATGTCGTATTGTCCACGAGGAAATAACAATTTAAAATCTGAATGTGCCTAATAACATGGACTAAAAATATGAAGAAAGCATTGACATAACTAAAATGAAAAATAGACAAATGAACAGTCATAGTGAGAACTTTTTAGTGCATCTCTCTCAGTAACTGAAAAAATAAAACAAAAAGGAATATATAAGACTTAAACAACATGATTGACAAAGTGACCTAAAGGACAAAGCTGCAAAATACATATTCTTTTCAAGTTTCAGTTCAGTTCAGTTCAGTCACTCAGTCGTGTCCGACTCTTTGCGACCCCATGAATCGCAGCACGCCAGGCCTCCCTGTCCATCACCAACTCCCAGAGTTCACTCAGACTCACGTCCATTGAGTCCATGATGCCATCCAGCCATCTCATCCTCGGGGTCATCCCTTTCTCCTCCTGCCCCCAATCCCTCCCAGCATCAGGGTCTTTTCCAATGAGTCAACTCTTCGCATCAGGTGGCCAAAGTACTGGAGCTTCAGTTTTAGATCATTCCTTCCAAAGAAATCCCAGGGTTGATCTCCTTCAGAATGGACTGGCTGGATCTCCTTGCAGTCCAAGGGACTCTCAAGAGTCTTCTCCAACACCACAGTTCAAAAGCATCAATTCTTCTGCGCTCAGCCTTCTTCACAGTCCAACTCTCACATCCATACATGACCACAGGAAAAACCATAGCCTTGACTAGACGGACCTTAGTCGGCAAAGTAATGTCTCTGCTTTTGAATATACTATCTAGGTTGGTCATAACTTTTCTTCCAAGGAGTAAGCGCCTTTTAATTTCATGGCTGCAGTCACCATCTGCAGTGATTTTGGAGCCCAAAAAAACAAAGTCTGACACTGTTTCTACTGTTTCCCCATCTATTTCCCATGAAGTGATGGGGCCAGATGCCATGATCTTC
>SJXQ01004059.1:337832-349581 GCA_006408695.1 Aepyceros melampus | reverse complement strand
AGTTTTTAAACTGGCTTTCCACATTTACTGTGTCTATATGTGGTTGGGCAAGCTGAGTTTCTTCCTTTGTTCTTCTGCTTTCTTCTCCCCTTTCATTTAAACTGAAAGTTGGCTTGCAAATCACATTCCTAATCATCTCTTACTCTCTAAAGACACTTATTTAAGTTGCCACATATATATTGTATAATGCATAGTATTGCCTAACATGGAGTCTGAGTGTGGTTGATACATAAAGCTGATGAATGTACTAGGATTGAGAATGACTATTAACAAGGTGAAAAGAAAGTTTCCCACTTACATCTTCCAAGGTAGAGTCCATGCTAAAGCTCCAAGGTAAAATTGTATTTGATTGACTGTGGAAGTAAGAGCAATCCTGACTTCAGCACTAGCTGCCGTAACCTAAAGCTAAATAATGGTTACCTAGATACAAGTGGAAATCATCATATGCATAGGATCTGATGTGTATTATGAAAACAAGCTGCTCTCAGTCAATTATTGGTTACTTAAAATGCCCTCTATAATAATCATTATCATTAGTGGCAGCATCAGAAGTGTAAGTGGGACTTGTTTACTGTTTGGCAGGGAGTAAGTGTTTACTTTTCATCCTTATGGACACTGAGGTCTGCACTACCAGCACTATTATGATCTCCAATTTACAATGAGTAATCTGAAGCTCAAAGCAGTCAAGTGTTTATCGAAAATAGCAGTTACTAGATGATAGTGTTGAGATCTGAACTCAGGAAACACTGTTCAAGAGTCTACGCTCTAAGACTGTTTTCCATTGTGCTCAAGGTGCAAACTTTTAATCTCACTGAGGTTGGTTCTGGGATTCAGCCTTGGTGGAGATGCTGTCAGCAGTGCCTTAGGCCATCTCTGATGGCACTGTAATCAAATTAGTTACATAGGCAAAGCAGGAAGGATCTATTTTGTCAGAATAAAAGTCAGATACACTGGAGAAAAGAAACAAAGTCAAGTGAGCGGAAAGGACACACTTGAAGACTAGAATACCACAAAAGGAGCAACATCTACCATTTTCTGAGAAACTAATATTCTATTTTTATTCTTTTCAAGCCAGCACTATTTGCAAAAGTCCTTATAGTTTTCAACACAGTAATGATAAAAATAACAAGACCTGATAGTTTTGAATGCTTACTGTGTGTCCAGCATTGAAAAGGGCATTATGCATAATTTCATTTATTTCTTATACCTTATAAAAGAGATATTATTTGCTTTATTTTGTAAATGAACACAGTAAATCTTAGAAAGCTTACTACATTTTTGAAACTAGAAAATTAAGAGAGGAAATAAAAAAAAATTTTTATTCTTTTCAAGCCAGCACTATTTGCAAAAGTCCTTATAGTTTTCAACACAGTAATGATAAAAATAACAAGACCTGATAGTTTTGAATGCTTACTGTGTGTCCAGCATTGAAAAGGGCATTATGCATAATTTCATTTATTTCTTATACCTTATAAAAGAGATATTATTTGCTTTATTTTGTAAATGAACACAGTAAATCTTAGAAAGCTTACTACATTTTTGAAACTAGAAAATTAAGAGAGGAAATAAAAAAACTACAAATTCCAACAGCAAGTTATCATTATATAAGGAAAAATAGAAAGATGTATAATTTTGATTTTGGGTATGGATATAGAACATATAATATAGGTCCTTTTACACACAGTCAGACATATCCATCGTGGAAACTATTCAGAAAGCAACTATATTGGCAGTTTTCATTTTGGACACATATCACTAAGATATACATAACAAAATCTGTAAAGATGTTTATTGCATCATTATTTGTGACAGTAATAAGTTATAGGTGTCTATCACAAGAGAATCAAATAGATAAATTGTGATAGAAGACTATCATGAGATGTCATTCAACAGTTAGAAGCAAATATGTGTGTGTGTGTATCTATCCATATCTGGATGGATAAATCTAAAACTGTTACATGGAATGTGTAAAATGTTTTCAAATCATATATCTGATAAGGAACGTATGTCCAAAATAGACATAATATACAGCACAATGATAATAAGCCAAATAGTCTGTTTAAAATTAGTTAAGGATTGGAATAGATATTTCTCCAAAGAAGATACACAAATGGCAATGAACACATGGAAATATACTCAATATTACTGATTCTTTGTTGTTGTTATTTAGTTGCTAAGTCAGGTCCAACTCTTCTGCAACCCCATGGATTGTAGCCCACCAGGCTCCTCTGTCCCTTGGATTCCCAAGGCAAGAATACTGGAGTGGGTTGCCATTTCCTCTGCCAGGGGATCTGCCTGACACAGGGATTGAATCTGCATCTCCTACACTGACAGGCAGATTGTTGACCATCGAGCCACCAGAAAAGCCCATCAGTAGTCATTCAGTTCAGTTCAGTTTAATCGCTCAGTCATGTCCAATTCTTTGTGACCCCATGGAGTGCAGCCTGCCAGACTTCCCTGTCCATCACCAACTCCCGGAGTTGACTCAAACTTACGTCCATTGAGTTGGTGATGCCATCCAACCATCTCATCCTCTGTCGTTGCCTTCTCCTCCTGCCTTCAATCTTTTCCAGCATCAGGGTCCTTTCATATGAGTCAGTTCTTTGTATCAGGTGGCCAACGTATTGGAGTTTCAGCTTCAGCATCAGTCCTTCTAATGAACACCCAGGACTGATTTCCTTTAGGATGGACTGGTTGGATCTCCTTGCTGTACAAGGGACTCTCAAGAGTCTTCTCCAACACAACAGTTCAAAAACATCAATTCTTTGGCGCTCAGCTTTCTTTAGAGTCCAACTCTCACATCCATCGATAACTACTGGAAAAACCATAGCTTTGACCAGACAGAACTTTGTTGACAATGTAATTCATTAGTTATTCAGTTCAGTTCAGTTCAGTCGCTCATTCGAGTGCAACTCTTTGCAACCCCATGAATCGCAGTACGCCAGGCCTCCCTGTCCATCACCAACTCCCGGAGTTCACTCAGACTCAGGAAACCAGCCTGAACATCAGGAAGTTCACGGTTCACATATTGCTGAAGCCTGGCTTGGAGAATTTTGAGCATTACTTTACTTGCATGTGAGATGAGTGCAATTAGTAGGGAAATGCAAATCAAAATACCACAATGGAATGCCACTGTTCAGCCACTAGAATATATTATATATAATAAGAAAAGGTTTGAAATAACAAGTTTTGATGAAAGAAATTAAAACTTTCATACACTGTGAAAAGATGCAGCAATGTTGGAAAACAGTTTGGCATTTCCTTAATATGTTAAACATAGAGTTAGAGGGAGAGATGAATTGAAAGAGTAACACTGAAATATATACATTCCTGTATGTAAAACAGATAGCCAGTGGGAATTTGCTGTATGATTCAGGGATCTCAAACCTGGGTGCTCTGTGACAACCTAGAGGAGTGGGATGGGGTAGGAGGTAGGAGGGAGGTTCAAAGGGGAGGGAGCATATGTAGACCTATGGCTGATTCATGTTGATGTATGACAGAAACAAACACAATAAGCAGTTATTATATTGCACTCATCTCACACACTAGCAAACAAATGCTCAAAATTATCCAAGCTAGCCTTCAAGATTACATGAGCAGAGAAATTCCTAATGTACTAGCTGGATTTAGAAAAGACAGAGGAACCAAAGATTAAATTGCCAACATCCATTGGATCATAGAAAAAGCAAGAGAATTCCAGGAAAAATTCTGCATCATTGACTATGCTAAAGTCTTTGACTGTGTGGATCACAACAAACTGGAAAATTGTTAAACGGGAATACCAGAACACCTTACCTGCCTCCTGAAAAACATGCATGCAGGTCAAGAAGCAAGTTAGAACCAGATGTGGAACAGTGGATTAGTTCCAAATTGGGAAAGGAGTATGTCAAGGCTGTATATTTGTCACTTTGCTTATTTAACTTATATACAGAGTACATTAGGCAAAATGTCAGGCTGGGTGAAGCACAAGCTGGAATCAAGATTGCTGGGAGAAATATCAGTAACCTCAGATAGCAGATGACACCACACTCATGGCAGAAAGCAAAGAGGAACTAAAGAGCCTCTTGATGAAATTGAAAGGAGAGTGAAAAAGTTGACTTAAAGTTCAACATTCAGAAAACAAAAATCGTGGCATCTAGTGCCATCACTTCATGGCAAATAGATGGAGAAACAATGGAAACAGGTGCAGACTTGATTTTCTCGGGCTCCAAAATCACTACAGATGGTGACTGCAGCCATGAAATTAAAAGGTGCTTGCTCCTTGGAAGAAAAGCTATGACAAAGCTAGACAGCATATTAAAAAGCAGAGACATTACTTTGCCAACAATGTCTGTGCAGTCCAAGCTATGATTTCTCCAGTAGTGATGTATGGATGTGAGAACTGGACCATAAAGAAAGCTGAGCGCCAAAGAATTGATGCTATTGAACCGTGGTTTTGGAGAAGACTCTTGAGAGTCCCTTGGACTGAAAGGAGACCAAACCAGTCAACCCTAAAGGAAATCAGTCCTGAATATTCATTGGAAGGACTGATGCTGAAACTGAAACTCCAATACTTTAGCTACCTGATGCAAAGAGCCTACTCTTTCCAGCTTTGTGTCTCATACAATGTATTAAACAAACCAAAACAGCCTTGTTTTCCAACCAGGCAAATATATTCACCATCATCTAAACATTTTTTCTCATTTCAGCCTGTGATTTCATCTATCATATTGCTTCTTTTCTTAGAAGGACCATTTTAATCTTTTTTATCTATTTCAAGCTATTTCTATCTCCAAACTTTGACAAAGTACATTCTCTTTAAGAAAAGTTTTAAACTCAGCCCATTATGATCTATTTCTTAAACTCTCTTGCATGTAATAAGATTATGCTTTAAATAATAAAATGCAGTGGCTATAAAAAAGGGGCTATATCCAAGCATACATGTTTTCTGTTTATATTTGGAAAGTGTCACTAAATTGTCATTATATTTTCATTTTGACTATTCCCATCTTTCTATTATTTATCTTCTCATGTTTTTCAATGTATCCCCGATTAGTCATAGTATTTTCTGATATTACCTAGGAATCATATCTCTACTTCTTCACATTAAACACAGCTAAAAACACAATATATATGTTTCATGAATAATTGAAGAAATAAAAACTGAAAAAAAGGAAAGAAAGAAGGGAAAAGAGCCAGGAAGGAGACTGAGAAGCAAACAAATCATGAAACATGGAACAAGTAAAATGGCCTTCAGTCATCCCCAAATCACTTTATAAACACATTTTCAAAACAGGCTGATGATTGAGGTTAGTGAATTAATGTTTGTAAAATTGCTTAAATATTATGCAATGCTATACAGATGCAGATATTAAAAACTAATCTAAATCTGAAACCAGAATGACTTCTGTTCTGAATACTGTACAATTGCCTTTTGAATTTGCCCCACATGATTCTGTCCCTTTGTAAATTTACTGAAAATTGTGCAATCCCTATGGGATTAAGAATGCTCCAAAGTGAATTCTAATGAAATTCTGTGAAAACTCAGTCATCCTATTTCTAAGAGATGTTTGTCTTTTTTTCCCAAGAGACAACTTAAAAGTTTTTACCTGAAGACAAGAGATTTGCTATACAGACAGAATGTTAAAAACTCATTTCAAATCTTCTTATCATTTACAACATATATTTAAGATATCAACCTATGACTGCTAAAGAGGTTGTTTGATTTTTTTAGGTCATTAGAAATTTCCCAATACATATTCTACAATAGACATTATACAAATATATAATCATGTATTTGCACAGATTATGATGTCCCTTACAAATATGCCTTTAAAATCTAGTATATATTTTTATATATTTGAACAAATCTTCTACTGCCAATTGTTGTTTACCATAAAAATAAACAAACCACAGATCTGCAATTGCATCATTAGATTTGTTTCGAATAATACCAAGGGAATATTTCATGCAAAGATGGGCTTGATAAAGGACAGAAATGGTATGGACCTAACAAAAGCAGAAGATATTAAGAAGAGATGGCAAAAATACACAGGAGAACTATACAAAAAAGATCTTACAACCCAGATAATCATGATGGTGTGATCACTCACCTAGAGCCAGAGATCCTGGAATGTGAAGTCAAGTGGGCCTTAGAAAGCATCATTACGAACAAAGCTAGTGGAGGTGATGGAATTCCAGTTAAGCTATTTCAAATCCCGAAAGATGATGCTGTGAAAGTGCTGCACTCAATATGCCAGCAAATTTGGAAAACTCAGCAGCGGCCACAGGACTGGAAAAGGTCAGTTTTCATTTCAATCCCAAAGAAAGGCAATGCCAAAGGATGCTCAAACTACCGTACAATTGCACTCATCTCACGCGCTAGTAAAGTAGTGCTCAAAATTCTCCAAGCCAGGCTTCAGCAATACGTGAACCGTGAACTTCCCGATGTTCAAGCTGGTTTTAGAAAAGGCAGAGGAACCAGAGATCAAATTGCCAACATCCGCTGGATCATGGAAAAAGCAAGAGAGTTTCAGAAAAACATCTATTTCTGCTTTATTGACTATGCCAAAGCCTTTGACTGTGTGGATCACAATAAACTGTGGAACATTCTGAGAGAGATGAGAATACCAGGCCACCTGATCTGCCTCTTGAGAAACCTATATGCAGGTCAGGAAGCAACAGTTAGAACTGAACATGGAACAACAGACTGGTTCCAAACAGGAAAAGGAGTACTTCAAGGCTGTATATTGTCACCATGCTTATTTAACTTATATGCAGAATACATCATGAGAAACGCTGGGCTGGAAGAAGCACAAGCTGAAATCAAGATTGCTGGGAGAAATATCAATAACCTCAGATATGCAGATGACACCACCCTTATGACAGAAAGTGAAGAGGAACTAAAGAGCCTCTTGATGAAAGTGAAAGTGGAGAGTGAAAAAGTTGGCTTAAAGCTTAACATTCAGAAAATGAAGATCATGGCATCTGGTCCCATCACTTCATGGAAAAATAGATGGGGAAACCGTGGAAACAGTGTCAAACTTTATTATGGGGGCTCCAAAATCACTGCAGATGGTGACTGCAGCCATGAAATTAAAGAAGCTTACTCCTTGGAAGAAAAGTTATAATCAACCTAGATAGCATATTCAAAAGCAGAGACATAAGTTTGCCAACAAAGGCCCATCTAGTCAAGGCTTTTTCCAGTGGTCATGTATGGATGTGAGAGTTGGACTGTGAAGAAAGCTGAGCAGCGAAGAATTGATGCTTTTGAACTGTGGTGTTGGAGAAGACTCTTGTGAGTCCCTTGGACTGCAAGGAGATCCAACCAGTCCATTCTGAAGATCAGCCCTGTGTGTTCTTTGGAGGGAATAATGCTGAGGCTGAAACTCCAGTACTTTGGCCACCTGATGCGAAGAGTTGACTCATTGGAAAAGACCCTGATGCTGGGAGGGATTGGAGGCAGGAAGAGAAGGGGACGGCAGAGGATGAGATGGCTGGATGGCATCACTGACTCGATGGACGCGAGTCTGAGTGAACTCCGGGACTTGGTGATGGACAAGGAGGCCTGGCGTGTTATGATTCATGGGGTCGCAAAGAGTCGGACATGACTGAGTGACTGAACTGAAATGAACTGAACTGATGTGACAAAAAGAAAAACATTTAAAAATAATTTCAAGACAAGACCCTCAATTAGCTAAAAGAATTTTAAAGCTAATTTAGAATATATTTTTTTATATATCTTACATTTAAACATTTAAATATGAGAAAATTGATATATACATGCTTTTAAAATAGCAACATAATTTTATATCCATACATTATGTTTTAAATTCCCTTCTATTACCTTTTGAATGCAATCCTTTAAATGCTATTTGAAGTGCCTCATTTTTGCATATCCTAGCTGACAATTTTTCTACTTGATGTACTATAGTTTATTTAATGTTTATTTTAATTATTTAAAAAAAAATTTTTTTTTCACCTTGCTGGATTACTTGTTCGATCTTAGCTCACTGACCAGGGATTGAATCCAGGCCTTCTGCAGTGAAAGCACAGAGTTTTAACCACTGAAAGTAAGAGTGAAAGTCACTCAGGTGTGTCCAACTCTTTGTGACCCCATGGCTATACAGTCCATGGAATTCTCCAGGCCAGTATAGTGGAGTGGGTAGCCTTTCCCTTTTCCAGGGGACCTTCCCAATCCAGGGATTGAATCTGGGTCTTCTGCTTTGCAGGCAGATTCTTTACCAGCTGAGCCACAAAGGAAACTCCATAACTACTGAACTGCCAGAGAATTCCCTGAAATACTATCATTTATTTTAGAGTACATTAAATTTAATCACTATACCAAAGATATTAATTTGGAAGTAACCATTGCAATAATTGCATTGCATTCCTCCTTGGCAGCAAAGTTATGACCAACCTAGACAGCATATTAAAAAGCAGAAACTACTTTGCCAACAAAGATCCATCTAGTTAAGGCTATGTTTTTTCCAGTAGTCATGTATAGGTGTGAGAGTTGGACTATAAAGAAAGCTGTAAGAATTGATGCTTTTGAAGTGTGGTGTTGGAGAAGACTCTTGAGAGTCCCTTGGACTGCAAGGAGATCCCACAAGTCCATTCTAAAGGAGATCAGTCCTGAGTGTTCATTGGAAGGATTGATGTTGAAGCTGAAACTCCAATACTCTGACCACCTGATGCAAAGAGCCGACTCATTTGAAAAGACCCTGATGCTGGGAAAGATTGAAAGCAGGAGAAGGGGATGACAGAGGATGAGAGAGTTGGATGGCATCATCAACTCAATGGACATGAGTTTGGGTAAACTCTGGGAGTTGGTGATGGATAGGGAGGCCTGGTGTGCTGCAGTCCATGGGGTCATGAAGAGTCGGACACAACTCAGCAACTGAACTGAACTGATTGCAATAATAATGATGAAATAAGGTAAGTTAAAAATATGGATCAGACAAAGAATGACAAATACTACATTGGATCACTTATATGTGGAATCTAAAAATATATTTAAAAAAACTAGTAAATATAACACAACAGAAGCAAAATCACAGATATAGAGAACAAACTGGTAATTACCAGTGGAGAAAGGGATAGAAGGAATGGCAACACACAAGTAAGGGATTAAGAGGTACAAACATCGGGTATAAAATAAGCTACAGAATGAAGCAGGACAAAGGCTAACTGAATTCTGCCAAGAGAGTGCACTAGTCATAACAAATATTCTTTCAACAACAAAAGAGACAACTTTCCACATGGACATCACCAAATGGTTAATACTGAAATCAGATCGATTGCATTCTTTTCAGCTGAAGGTGGAGAAGCTGTATACAGTCAGCAAATACAAGACCTGAAACTGACTGTGGCTCAGATCATTAGCTCCTCATAGCAAAATTCAGGCTTAAACTAAAGGAAACTGGGGAAAAAACTAGGCCAGCAGGTATAACTTAAATGAAATCCCATATGAATTCACAGTAAAGGTAATGAATAAATTGAAGGGACTAGATCTAGATAACACTGTATCCATAATATTGTAATCCATATATTGTACAGGAGGTGGCAAACAAAACCATCCCAAAGAAAAAGAAAAGCAAGAAGGCAAAGTGGTTATCTGAGAAAGCTTTACAAACAGTGGAAGAATGAAGAGAAGTGAAAAGCAAGGGAAGAGAGGAAAAGGTACATCCAATTAAATGCAGTTTCAAAGAATAGCTAGAAGAGACAAGAAGACCTTCTTCAATGAGGGGTGTTTAATAAAAGAAAACAATAGAAGGGGAAAGAGTAGATATCTCTTCAGGAAAATTGGAAAAATGAAGGGCACATTCCACTCAAATATGGGCACAATAAAGGATAAAAATGGCAGGGACCTAATAGACACTGAAGAGATCAAGAAGAGATAGAAAGAGTACATGGAAGAACTGTACAGAATAGATGGTAATGAACCAGATTACTACGATGGTATGGTCAGTCATCCAGAACCAGACATTCTGGAGTGCAAAGTCAAGTGGCCCTTAAGAAGCACTACTGTTAATAAAGCTAGTGGATACGATGAAATTCCAGCAGAACTATTCAAATCACTAAAGGAGGATTCCATCAAGGTTTTATATTTATTATGTCAGCAAATATGGATGGCCCAGCAGTGGCCATAGGAATGGAAAAGGTCATCCTCATTGCAATTCCCAAGAAGGGTAGTATTAAAGAATGTGCTAACCATCAGACAACTGCACTCATCTCCCATGCTAGTAAGGTCCTGCTTAAAATCTTGCATGCTAGGCTTCCTCATTATGCAAACCAAGAACTTCCAGGTGTCCAAACTGTGTTTAGAAAAGGTAAAGGGACTAAATATCAAATTGAAACCATTCGCTGGATTATGGAAAAATCAAGGCAATTTCAGAAAAACATCTATCTTTGTTTCATTGACTACACTAAAACTTTTGATTGTGTAGATCATGACAAACTGTGGAAAGTTCTTATTGAGATGTCAATACCAAACCAGCTTAGCTGTCTCCAGTGAAACCTGTAGGCAGGTCAAAAAGAAACAGTGAGAAACCTGTATGGAACAACTGATTAGTTCAAGATCAAGAAAGGAATAGACACCCTGCTTGTCTAATCTATACAGTGAGCACATTATGAGAAATACTGGGCTGGATGAGTTGCAAGCTGAAATCAAGATAGGCAGGAGAAACATCAACAACCTCAGATATGTGATAATACCACTCTAATGCCAGAAAGTGAAGAGGAACTAAAGAGCCTATTGATCAGGGTAGAGGAAGAGAATGAGAGAGCTGGCTTAAGCCTAAATATTAAAAAGACTAAGATCATGGCATCTGGCCTCATTACTGCATGGCATTTCAAAGGGGAAAATTTGAAAGTAGTGACAGACTTCCTCTTCTTGGGCTCTAAAATCACTGCAGATAGTGACTGCAGCCATGAAATCAGAAGATGTTTGCTTCTTGGTACCACAGTATGGCAAACCTAGGCAGAAAAGCAGAGACATTACTCGGCTGACAAAGATCCATATAGTCAAGGCTATGGTCTTCCCAGTGGTCAGGTAAAATTGTGAGAGCTGGATCATAAAGAAGGCAGAACACTAAAGAATTGATGCCTTCAAATGGTGGTGCTGGAGAAGACTCTTGAAAGTCCCTTGGACAGCAAGGAGATCAAACCAGCTAATCTTAAGGGAGATAACCCTGAATATTCACTGGGAGGGCTGATGCTGAAGCTGAAGCTCTAGTATTTCAGTCATCTGATGTGAACAGATGACTCATTGAAAAAGTGCCTGATGCTGGGAAAGATTCAGGGTAGAAAGAGAAGAGGGCATTAGAGGGTGAGATGGCTGGACAGCATCACCGATGCAATAAACATGAACTTGGGCAAAGTCCTGGAGATGGTGAGGGACAGGGAGGCCTGGCATGCGGCAGTCCATGGGGTCACAAAAGGTCAAACACGACTGGATGACTGAACAACAACAGCAACAAGTTACCAGTATATATTGTACAATACAGGGAATATAGCAAATATTGTATATAACTATAAATGAAGTATAACATTTAAAAATTGTGACTCACTATATTGTATACTTGTAATATACAATACGTCAAGGAGTACGTCAAGGCTGTATATTGTCACCCTGCTTATTTAACTTCTATGCAGAGTACATCATGAGAAACGCTGGACTGGAAGAAACACAAGCTGGAATCAAGATTGCTGGGAGAAATATCAATAACCTCAGATATGCAGATGACACCACCCTTATGGCAGAAAGTGA